>JAAAWM010007842.1:0-10475 GCA_036873465.1 Thinopyrum obtusiflorum
GAAAAATAAACTACTACTAATTAATTTTTTTGGTTTTTCTTAAGGTTTAACAAACACACAAGAAGAAAGCAGGAAAAAAGAAAATAAGCTAGCATGGATATTACAGTGAAAGAGTATGAGCACCGACATCTAGCCATGAGTGTGTGTGAACATAAATGTAATGTCGGTGAGAAATACGTACACCCCCAAGCTTAGGCTTTTGGCCTAAGTTGGTCTATTACCAGGGATAGCCTGGCGGATACCCGTAAGTGTAGTTGGGGTCATACTGCAAGGAAGAATAGTTGGGATCATACTGTGATGAAGAAGAAGACTCTGACTGCCACTAGCTGACAGTCATCTCTGGATCCCAAGAATAAACAGATTGTCGTGGAGGCTCATCTTGTGGTTCCTGTTCCGGGGCTGGTGCAGGATTCTTGTAAGCTTGGATGGCAGCCCACGTAATGAGGTAGGGTCCTACAAAATTAAACAAAGAAGGAGCAGGCAACGTAATAGTTTTAGGATAATGTTTATCAAAGTATAACTTATATTTGAGCTCTCCATTCCTGTCCTTAACAAGAAAATCATGAGCTATCATGCTCTTATAGTCTAGATAAGCATTAGGCAGCAATTTTTCTTCTTTCTAATAATGCCTAATAGCTATGTTAAAGTGTGCAGCAAGGCGAGAAGCGTAAATGCCTCCAAAGATGGGGCCTTTAGTACGGTTCAGACTCAACCGCCTAGCAAAAATTCCACCCATACTGATAGTGTTGTCGCGGTATAAACCATGGAGCAGAATAATAATATCAGGAACACTAAGGTTCCCACAGTTCCCACGACCAATCAAGCATCGACTAGCAAATAAAGCAAAATAGCGTAACACAGGAAAATGTATGCTAGTGATTCTTGCATCAGAAACCTTCCTGTTTTCTCCCACAGAGATAAGGTTAATAAATGGTTCCAAGTCTTTACGAGGTGGTTCCTCTAAGATACCATCAGGAGGTATGTTGCAGACGGCGCAAAATTCAGACAATGACATTTTCTTCACAACGTCATATAAATGAAACTCTACTGAATGAGGTGACTCCTTAGGGAAGAAGTAGAAGTTTTGCACAAAAGTATTTGTGAGTAAGAGATACTGTAGACGTTGGTCGCAGACGAAGTCGGTGAGGCCAGCATTCTTAAATAATGAATAGAAATCCTCATAAATCCCGGCCTCTCTCAAGAAATTATCAGAAGGCCATTCACACAGCCGGATCTCCGTGGTATGAGGCAAATTATATTTGGGGGGGGGGGGGGGGGGGGGGGGGGGGGGGGGGGGGGGGGGGGGGGGGGGGGGGGGGGGGGGGGGGGGGGGGGGGGGGGGGGGGGGGGGGGGGGGGGGGGGGGGGGGGGGGGGGGGGGGGGGGGGGGGGGGGGGGGGGGGGGGGGGGGGGGGGGGGGGGGGGGGGGGGGGGGGGGGGGGGGGGGGGGGGGGGGGGGGGGGGGGGGGGGGGGGGGGGGGGGGGGGGGGGGGGGGGGGGGGGGGGGGGGGGGGGGGGGGGGGGGGGGGGGGGGGGGGGGGGGGGGGGGGGGGGGGGGGGGGGGGGGGGGGGGGGGGGGGGGGGGGGGGGGGGGGGGGGGGGGGGGGGGGGGGGGGGGGGGGGGGGGGGGGGGGGGGGGGGGGGGGGGGGGGGGGGGGGGGGGGGGGGGGGGGGGGGGGGGGGGGGGGGGGGGGGGGGGGGGGGGGGGGGGGGGGGGGGGGGGGGGGGGGGGGGGGGGGGGGGGGGGGGGGGGGGGGGGGGGGGGGGGGGGGGGGGGGGGGGGGGGGGGGGGGGGGGGGGGGGGGGGGGGGGGGGGGGGGGGGGGGGGGGGGGGGGGGGGGGGGGGGGGGGGGGGGGGGGGGGGGGGGGGGGGGGGGGGGGGGGGGGGGGGGGGGGGGGGGGGGGGGGGGGGGGGGGGGGGGGGGGGGGGGGGGGGGGGGGGGGGGGGGGGGGGGGGGGGGGGGGGGGGGGGGGGGGGGGGGGGGGGGGGGGGGGGGGGGGGGGGGGGGGGGGGGGGGGGGGGGGGGGGGGGGGGGGGGGGGGGGGGGGGGGGGGGGGGGGGGGGGGGGGGGGGGGGGGGGGGGGGGGGGGGGGGGGGGGGGGGGGGGGGGGGGGGGGGGGGGGGGGGGGGGGGGGGGGGGGGGGGGGGGGGGGGGGGGGGGGGGGGGGGGGGGGGGGGGGGGGGGGGGGGGGGGGGGGGGGGGGGGGGGGGGGGGGGGGGGGGGGGGGGGGGGGGGGGGGGGGGGGGGGGGGGGGGGGGGGGGGGGGGGGGGGGGGGGGGGGGGGGGGGGGGGGGGGGGGGGGGGGGGGGGGGGGGGGGGGGGGGGGGGGGGGGGGGGGGGGGGGGGGGGGGGGGGGGGGGGGGGGGGGGGGGGGGGGGGGGGGGGGGGGGGGGGGGGGGGGGGGGGGGGGGGGGGGGGGGGGGGGGGGGGGGGGGGGGGGGGGGGGGGGGGGGGGGGGGGGGGGGGGGGGGGGGGGGGGGGGGGGGGGGGGGGGGGGGGGGGGGGGGGGGGGGGGGGGGGGGGGGGGGGGGGGGGGGGGGGGGGGGGGGGGGGGGGGGGGGGGGGGGGGGGGGGGTACCGTGAAAGTCCGGCCGTGTGAATGGCCTTCTGATAATTTCTTGAGAGAGGCCGGGATTTATGAGGATTTCTATTCATTAATTGACAATGCTGGCCTCACCGACTTCGTCCGCGACTAACGTCCACAGTATCTCTTACTCACAAATACTTTTGTGCAAAACTTCTACTTTTACCCTAAGGAATCACCTCCTCAAGTACAGTTTCATTTATACGACGTTGTGAAGAAAATTCCATTGTTTGAATTTTGCGCAGTCTGCAATATACCCTCTGAGGGTATCTTAGAGGAACCACCCCGTAAGGAGTTGGAACCAGTTATTAAACTTATCTCTATGGGAGAAACCAGGAAGGTTTCTGATGCGAGGATCACTAGCATACATTTTCCTGTGTTACGCTATTTTGCCTTATTTGCTAGTCGATGCTTGATTGGTCGTGGGAACTGCGGGAACTTTAGTGTTCCTGATATCATCATTTTGTTCCATGGTTTATACCGCGACAACACTGTCAGTATGGGCGGAATTATTGCTAGGCGGTTGAGTCTGAACCGTACAAAAGGCCCCATCTTTGGAGGCATTTATGCTTCTCGCCTTGCTGCACATTTTAACATAGCTATTAGGCATTATGAGAAAGAAGAAAAATTGCTGCATAATGCTTATCTAGACTATAAGAGCATGATAGCCCATGATTTTCTTGTTAAGGACAGGAATGGAGAGCTCAAATACAAGTTATACTTTGATAAACATTATCCTGAAACTATTACGTTGCATGCTCCTTCTTTGTTTAATTTTGAAGGACCCTAGTTACGTGGGCTGCCGTCCAAGCTTACAAGAACTCTGCATCAGCCCCCGAACCGGAACCACAAGATGAGCCTCCACAACAATCTGATTATTCTTGCGATCCAGAGACGACTGTCAGCCAGTGGCAGTCAGAGTCCTCTTCTTCATCACAGTATGATCCCAACTATTCTTCGTCACAGTACGACCCCAGCTACACATACGGGTATCCGCCAGGCTATCCCTGGCAATAGACCAACTTAGGCCAAAAGCCTAAGCTTGGGGGAGTACGTATTTCTCACCGACATTACATTTATGTTCACACACACTCATTGCTAGATGTCGGTGCTCATACTCTTTCACTGTAATATCCATGCTAGTTTATTTTCTTTTTCCTGCTTTCTTCTTGTGTGTCTATTAAACCTTAAGAAAAAAATGGGGGGGGGGGGGGGGGGGGGGGGGGGGGGGGGGGGGGGGGGGGGGGGGGGGGGGGGGGGGGGGGGGGGGGGGGGGGGGGGGGGGGGGGGGGGGGGGGGGGGGGGGGGGGGGGGGGGGGGGGGGGGGGGGGGGGGGGGGGGGGGGGGGGGGGGGGGGGGGGGGGGGGGGGGGGGGGGGGGGGGGGGGGGGGGGGGGGGGGGGGGGGGGGGGGGGGGGGGGGGGGGGGGGGGGGGGGGGGGGGGGGGGGGGGGGGGGGGGGGGGGGGGGGGGGGGGGGGGGGGGGGGGGGGGGGGGGGGGGGGGGGGGGGGGGGGGGGGGGGGGGGGGGGGGGGGGGGGGGGGGGGGGGGGGGGGGGGGGGGGGGGGGGGGGGGGGGGGGGGGGGGGGGGCTGGTATGAACTCGACCTCTTTTGTTTCTATAAATATGATGAGTCCCTCATTCTTGATTCAGCTTATTATGAATAAACATGTTTGTAATGAAAATTAGAGATCATAGTTGCTTGTGCCACGTTTGATTAGCTATGAGTTATAATGATTTACCTTGTGTGCCAACATGCTATTGAGATGGTTATGATGTGGTATGATGGGGTGGTATCCTCCTTTGGATGATTTAAGTGAATTGACTTGGCACATGTTCACGCATGTAGTTGAAACAAAATCAACATAGCCTTCACGATATTTATGTTCATGGTGGATTATATCCTACTCATGCTTGCATCCAATGTTTATTAATTTTAATGCATGCACATGGCTGTTGCCGCTCTCTAGTTGGTTGCTTCCCAGTCTTTTGCTAGCCTTCACCTGTACTAAGCGGGAATACTGATTGTGCATCCAATCCCTTAAACCCCAAAGTTATTCCAGATGAGTCCACTATACCTTCCTATATGCGGTATCTTCCTGCCGTTCCAAGTAAATTTGTATGTGCCAAACTCTAAACCTTCAAATAAACGTTCTATTTCGTATGCTCGAATAGCTCATGTATCAACCAAGGTTGTCCTTATCTTCCGTGTTAGGCGGGTTATTCTCAAGAGGAGTGGACTCCGCTCCTCACTCACAAGAAAATGGCTGGTCACCGGGATGCCCAGTCCCATGCTTTATGCAAACTAAATCAAAATTAATTGCAAACAAAACTCCCCCTGGGACCTAATGTATGTTGGAGGCACTCGTTGTTTCGAGCAAGCCATGGATTGATGCTTGTTGGTGGAGGAGGAGTATAAACTTTACCATTCTGTTTGGGAACCACCAATAATGTGTTTAACATGGAAAATATCGCCAACTCTTAGTTGGTACGTTGACAATGAAAGTATACCGCTCAAAATACAATTTATCTCTATTTCAAAACCAAGCTCTGGCACCTCTACAAATCCCTGCTTCCCTCTGCGAAGGGCCTATCCATTTACTTTTATGTTGAGTCATCACCCTCTTATTAAAAAGCACTAGCTGGAGAGCACAGCTGTCATTTGCATTCATCACTATTAATCTATGTTGGGTGTGACTATGATTGGATCTCTTTTACCATGAATTACATTGTCTAATCAGTCCTTGATCTTTAAAGGTGCTCTGCATTTATGTTTTGCGGTCTCAGAAAGGGCTAGCGAGATACCATCTTGTTATATCATATTATGATTGTTTTGAGAAAGTGTTGTCATCCGAGATTTATTATTATGGCTTGCTAGTTGATTATGCTATTGATTTGAGTAATTATGAGACCTGAGAATTATTGCAAAGGTGGTTAGTTATGATCTATGCTGAAAACTTGAATGCTGGCTTGACATAGTTACAACAACAAGAGCAAACAGAGTTTGTAAAAGTTTTTCTTTCTTTCTTTCAGTTTGTCAACTGAATTGCTTGAGGACAAGCAAGGGTTTAAGCTTGGGGGAGTTGATACGTCTCCGTCGTATCTACTTTTCCAAACACTTTTGCCCTTGTTTCGGACTCTAACTTGTATGATTTGAATGGAACTAACCCGGACTCATGCTGTTTTCAGCAGAATTGCCATGGTGTTGGTTTATGTGCAGAAAACAAATACTCTCGGAATGACCTGAAACTCCACGGAATATCTTAAAAAAAATAAAAAAAATCCTCGCCAAAGATGAAGACCGGGGGGGGGGGGGGGGGGGGGGGGGGGGGGGGGGGGGGGGGGGGGGGGGGGGGGGGGGGGGGGGGGGGGGGGGGGGGGGGGGGGGGGGGGGGGGGGGGGGGGGGGGGGGGGGGGGGGGGGGGGGGGGGGGGGGGGGGGGGGGGGGGGGGGGGGGGGGGGGGGGGGGGGGGGGGGGGGGGGGGGGGGGGGGGGGGGGGGGGGGGGGGGGGGGGGGGGGGGGGGGGGGGGGGGGGGGGGGGGGGGGGGGGGGGGGGGGGGGGGGGGGGGGGGGGGGGGGGGGGGGGGGGGGGGGGGGGGGGGGGGGGGGGGGGGGGGGGGGGGGGGGGGGGGGGGGGGGGGGGGGGGGGGGGGGGGGGGGGGGGGGGGGGGGGGGGGGGGGGGGGGGGGGGGGGGGGGGGGGGGGGGGGGGGGGGGGGGGGGGGGGGGGGGGGGGGGGGGGGGGGGGGGGGGGGGGGGGGGGGGGGGGGGGGGGGGGGGGGGGGGGGGGGGGGGGGGGGGGGGGGGGGGGGGGGGGGGGGGGGGGGGGGGGGGGGGGGGGGGGGGGGGGGGGGGGGGGGGGGGGGGGGGGGGGGGGGGGGGGGGGGGGGGGGGGGGGGGGGGGGGGGGGGGGGGGGGGGGGGGGGGGGGGGGGGGGGGGGGGGGGGGGGGGGGGGGGGGGGGGGGGGGGGGGGGGGGGGGGGGGGGGGGGGGGGGGGGGGGGGGGGGGGGGGGGGGGGGGGGGGGGGGGGGGGGGGGGGGGGGGGGGGGGGGGGGGGGGGGGGGGGGGGGGGGGGGGGGGGGGGGGGGGGGGGGGGGGGGGGGGGGGGGGGGGGGGGGGGGGGGGGGGGGGGGGGGGGGGGGGGGGGGGGGGGGGGGGGGGGGGGGGGGGGGGGGGGGGGGGGGGGGGGGGGGGGGGGGGGGGGGGGGGGGGGGGGGGGGGGGGGGGGGGGGGGGGGGGGGGGGGGGGGGGGGGGGGGGGGGGGGGGGGGGGGGGGGGGGGGGGGGGGGGGGGGGGGGGGGGGGGGGGGGGGGGGGGGGGGGGGGGGGGGGGGGGGGGGGGGGGGGGGGGGGGGGGGGGGGGGGGGGGGGGGGGGGGGGGGGGGGGGGGGGGGGGGGGGGGGGGGGGGGGGGGGGGGGGGGGGGGGGGGGGGGGGGGGGGGGGGGGGGGGGGGGGGGGGGGGGGGGGGGGGGGGGGGGGCTTGTTGTTGTAACTATGTCAAGCCAGCATTCAAGTTTTCAGCATATATCATAACTAACCACATTTGCAATAATTCTCAGGTCTCATAATTACTCATATCAATAGTATAATCAACTAGGGGGGGGGCATTTAGGTCTCATGTTTACTCATATCAATGGCATAATCAACTAGCGAGCAATAATAATAAATCTCGGATGACAACACTTTCTCAAAACAATCATAATATAATATAACAAGATGGTATCTCGCTAGCCCTTTCTGAGACCGCAAAACATAAATGCAGAGCACCTTTAAAGATCAAGGACTGACTAGACATTGTAATTCATGGTAAAAGAGATCCAATCATAGTCATACCCAACATAGATTAATAGTGATGAATGCAAATGACAGCTGTGCTCTCCAGCTAGTGCTCTTTAATAAGAGGGTGATGACTCAACATAAAAGTAAATGGATAGGCCCTTCGCAGAGGGAAGCAGGGATTTGTAGAGGTGTCAGAGCTCAGTTTTGAAATAGAGATAAATTGTATTTTGAGCGGTATACTTTCATTGTCAACGTAACAACTAAGAGATGGCGATATCTTCCATGCTAAACACATTATAGGCGGTTCCCAAACAGAATGGTAAAGTTTATACTCCCCCTCCACCAACAAGCATCAATCCATGACTTGCTCGAAACAACGAGTGTCTCCAACATACATCAGGTCCCAGGGGGAGTTTTGTTTGCAATTAATTTTGATGGGGGGGGGGGGGGGGGGGGGGGGGGGGGGGGGGGGGGGGGGGGGGGGGGGGGGGGGGGGGGGGGGGGGGGGGGGGGGGGGGGGGGGGGGGGGGGGGGGGGGGGGGGGGGGGGGGGGGGGGGGGGGGGGGGGGGGGGGGGGGGGGGGGGGGGGGGGGGGGGGGGGGGGGGGGGGGGGGGGGGGGGGGGGGGGGGGGGGGGGGGGGGGGGGGGGGGGGGGGGGGGGGGGGGGGGGGGGGGGGGGGGGGGGGGGGGGGGGGGGGGGGGGGGGGGGGGGGGGGGGGGGGGGGGGGGGGGGGGGGGGGGGGGGGGGGGGGGGGGGGGGGGGGGGGGGGGGGGGGGGGGGGGGGGGGGGGGGGGGGGGGGGGGGGGGGGGGGGGGGGGGGGGGGGGGGGGGGGGGGGGGGGGGGGGGGGGGGGGGGGGGGGGGGGGGGGGGGGGGGGGGGGGGGGGGGGGGGGGGGGGGGGGGGGGGGGGGGGGGGGGGGGGGGGGGGGGGGGGGGGGACTCGAAACTTGTTTCAACAAACTTTGTTTCTCTCAAGTGGCAAGAACAAGAGGAAACACTCTCAGATAAATTGCAGCGGATAACTAGCTTGGTTTACAAGGATGCAACCCAAACCATGAAGCTTGTGAACCTATGAAGAATCACAAGAGGGAACCACAAGGATCCTATATGAATTGAGGACAGGCCCTCCAATCCACACACACGAGCTAACACTCAACGATACTAGTGCTCACAGCACAACACAACCTCACCGGCTGTCTACAAACATAAACTCAGAAATCTCATCCCCCTTCACATGGAACAGCTAGGGAGTATTTATACTAGAAGCACCCACTAGTTAGGTGTGAAAACAACTCAAAATGAAGGGTAAATTCGTGAGCCCCAAGCTGTAGTAGGAGCAAACTTGTTGAGCCTCGCGCTGTAATAAATTCCTGGACAGCTTGCTTGGAAACTTGCACAACTTTTGACTCAAGACCTCAAATGATGCACCATTTTTTTGAATGAAAGCTGACTTCAAAGACCATCGGGGGGGGGGGGGGGGGGGGGGGGGGGGGGGGGGGGGGGGGGGGGGGGGGGGGGGGGGGGGGGGGGGGGGGGGGGGGGGGGGGGGGGGGGGGGGGGGGGGGGGGGGGGGGGGGGGGGGGGGGGGGGGGGGGGGGGGGGGGGGGGGGGGGGGGGGGGGGGGGGGGGGGGGGGGGGGGGGGGGGGGGGGGGGGGGGGGGGGGGGGGGGGGGGGGGGGGGGGGGGGGGGGGGGGGGGGGGGGGGGGGGGGGGGGGGGGGGGGGGGGGGGGGGGGGGGGGGGGGGGGGGGGGGGGGGGGGGGGGGGGGGGGGGGGGGGGGGGGGGGGGGGGGGGGGGGGGGGGGGGGGGGGGGGGGGGGGGGGGGGGGGGGGGGGGGGGGGGGGGGGGGGGGGGGGGGGGGGGGGGGGGGGGGGGGGGGGGGGGGGGGGGGGGGGGGGGGGGGGGGGGGGGGGGGGGGGGGGGGGGGGGGGGGGGGGGGGGGGGGGGGGGGGGGGGGGGGGGGGGGGGGGGGGGGGGGGGGGGGGGGGGGGGGGGGGGGGGGGGGGGGGGGGGGGGGGGGGGGGGGGGGGGGGGGGGGGGGGGGGGGGGGGGGGGGGGGGGGGGGGGGGGGGGGGGGGGGGGGGGGGGGGGGGGGGGGGGGGGGGGGGGGGGGGGGGGGGGGGGGGGGGGGGGGGGGGGGGGGGGGGGGGGGGGGGGGGGGGGGGGGGGGGGGGGGGGGGGGGGGGGGGGGGGGGGGGGGGGGGGGGGGGGGGGGGGGGGGGGGGGGGGGGGGGGGGGGGGGGGGGGGGGGGGGGGGGGGGGGGGGGGGGGGGGGGGGGGGGGGGGGGGGGGGGGGGGGGGGGGGGGGGGGGGGGGGGGGGGGGGGGGGGGGGGGGGGGGGGGGGGGGGGGGGGGGGGGGGGGGGGGGGGGGGGGGGGGGGGGGGGGGGGGGGGGGGGGGGGGGGGGGGGGGGGGGGGGGGGGGGGGGGGGGGGGGGGGGGGGGGGGGGGGGGGGGGGGGGGGGGGGGGGGGGGGGGGGGGGGGGGGGGGGGGGGGGGGGGGGGAGGCTTGGTTCAACAATATGGGAGGCATGAAAAGCGAGTGGTAGGTATCACAACATAGGCATAGCAAAAGAGCGAGCAACTAAGCAAGCAAAGATAGAAGTGATTTCGAGGGTATGATCATCTTGCCTGAAATCCCGCAAGGAAGAAGAACAAGTCCATGAAGAAGACAAACGGGCGTAGACGAACGGGTCCTCACAAACGCGACGTTACCGGAATCAACCCGAAGAAGCAAACACCGGAAAGAAACACACAACATAGTAAACAACCAACACATGAACATGGTATGATATGCGGGATGCGGTATGCGATGCATATGCATGATTTGACAAGAGATGAATGAACCTAGCCTCATCATGGAAATCCAAGTGTTCCACTGCAAAGGTGAGATGAAATTGCTTGAAAACGATATAAAGAACGCCGGAATCGGAGTTACGGTTTGCAAATGGCAAGCAATTTCAAATAAGACACCGGTCTGCGATATACAGCAAGTAGCCATCTAAATGCAATGAGATGAACATGCTAAAACACCCAATCATGGCAACAAAATACATGGCTGGAATCCATTCATGATGCTTAACAAAAGTCTAGCACTGAGCTACGACCAATT
>JAAAWM010007843.1:0-10485 GCA_036873465.1 Thinopyrum obtusiflorum
TTAGAATTTTGCTACTGCTACTGCTTTTCCTATATCTGCTGCATAGCCTGTTTATTGTAGCCTGCTATTGATAACTGCCTGCTATCCTAAACTGTTTAGTATAGATTGGGTAGAGCCGCATTAGTGACCCCCACTTTATCCCGACTGCCCCGCTGGAGTTTCAGAAGACCCGATCAACGGGATCGAAGATCAGACCCCGCACCGCACCTCACTTTTCCCTTTGTTGCTCGACACTACTGGGTTACCGTCGCGTGCCGAGGGTGACTCCTCTTTAGCACGTTTGATGATAACCTTGTGGGTTAGTTACTCGGACGTGGTAAGTGAGGGTGATTTCCTCCTACACCACCCCCGATAACGACATCGTCGTGCAACACCTCAAGTGTGGACTTTGAGGGTGAATCCTCTTCCGTTCACCTTGACGATCACATCAGATGGGAATTCCGTCGAGGGTGATTTCCTCAGGATTCCCCTTGATACGGTGGCCACACGGATGCCTTACATAACTGTTACTTGAGAAGGCGGGTCGACCCTGAGGGGTACCCGCGAGTGATGAATAGTTACCCGTGAGATATTCCACGAGGCGCGGCCGGGCATTCCTAGCCCTTGCAGCAAGTCCTCGAGACGGGGCGACGGGGTCACATCTTTCGTGAGTCTCTGCTCGTTTCCGCAAGCCACTAGGCCACTACGATTTGGATATATGATCCGAGCCGGCCTCTGGTCGGATAGCACTAACCATCACGTGGGCATAGTATGGGCGTTCTGCGTCGTAGACATCAGCCGAAAGCTCTGTCAGACGTCCAGTGCAGCACTGCGGCCGGGTCGGATCGCGCCGAGGCGCTGGTATCCACCCTGCACGCAACGACCCGGAGGGCACAGGGCGATGGCCTAAGACCCCTGAGCTCTTAGGATATAGACCGACGGGGACCTCTCTGCTGAGCTGTAGGTCGGGTTACGGCGTATTGTTTGGCCGAGGGCGGGCATGACCCAGTAAAGTGTGTCCGGCCGGAGTTAAGCAAGCGTGATGGGTAAGTTGGTGCACCCCTGCAGGGAAGAACACATCTATCGATAGCCGGTCCTACGGTAAAGGACACTCGGAGTTGTATCCCGATCGATACAGCTAGTACTTGGATGATACCTGGATATGTGGCTCCGGGATCGCTTTCTCGCAGGGAGTCGAGGAAGGATCTCTGGGCGAGACTGTTGATTGATATTACTACTACTACTACTACTTTACATTATGTTACTCTACTCTCTTCTATGTTGCAAGACTGAAGATGCTGAAGATGCTAGTCTTCGATAGGACTAGGCTTCCCCCCTCTATTCTGGCATTTCTGCAGCCCAGTCCACATATACAGGCTCCTTTTGATAATGTTGCATATGTAGTATAGACCCTTGCTTGCTGAGTACTTCGCAGTACTCACGGTTGCTTTGCTATCCTTTTCTCCCTTATCAGCTGTCGTGACCAGTTGACGGAGCCCCTGAGATCGTTGTTCCGCCGACGACCATCTCTACTGCCCCGAGGAGGTTGCTTCTTCAAGATGACCGACGACCAGGAGTAGGATTGGAGGGTCCCAGGCAGGAGGCCTGCGCCTTTCGATCGTAGCTTTTGTTTTGCCCCGCCTTCTGTGGGCCTTTCTGTTTTTCTTTTATATCTGTACTCAGATATCTGATGCTTTCGCTGATGCTTGTTTGGCATCAAGCTTATGTATTCGAGCCCTCGAGGCCCTGACTTGTAATATAATGCTTGTATGCCTTTATTTATGTTTTAGAGTTGTGTTGTGATATCTTCAAGTGAGTCCTTAGGCTTGATCGTGTGCGTTGCGTGTATGGATAGTGCACGATTAAGCCGGGGGCGTCACAAGCAGGATGGGTAATAGCAGAACATAGTAGCTCCCCGTCAACCACTACACCAGACCAGGCCCTCTCCGAGACGGAGTTCCCCTGGAAGAGGACGTGGGTGTGGACCACGTAAAGGTCCTCTGGAAGCAAGTCTCACTTGAAGGGGGTAACCGTGGAGCGCGCCGGGTGGGTTGGGGGGGAGTAGGAGGCAACGCCGCCGTCGAGGATGAGCAGCGGAGATTTGCGTCAGACGAGACAGGGAAGGGGCGGAGGAGGAGCAGTGGTGGGTGGCGGGGATGCTGCGGCGACATGAGAGGCATCGGGAAACAGACAACACCGCCGGCGTGCTTGCGGTGGTTGGTGCCGGAAGAAACGGGGGAGGGGCGAAGGAGACAGCGAAGAGGAGAGGGTAGCGGAGGTGGTGGTGTGCTGCTGCGGAAGAGGGGAGGCTGGAGAGGCGGTGGCGGCGGACGGCGCCAGCAGCGGCGCGGAAGCGTCCACGGCCCACGTCTGATCCACGGGGTTTCTTGAGCTGGTTCGTTTTCTTTCCAGAGGATTTGCGCTGGTTGGGGAGGTGGGGTGGATCGGGCTGGACTGCTGCGGCGGAGAGCCTAAGGGGTTTCCGGAAGATATGAGGTGGAGTGGAGGGTCCTTTTTGCAAAAATGCGATTGCTTGCCTCGGAAGCGTTAGATGCAGATCAAACGGCCCAAAACGTCAGATGGCAGGCACACCATCATCACCAATTGTGATTTTTATAGGAGTAGAGAAATTAGGCAACCTTCCAAAAGCACTGTAATATGCCAGCCATGGTAAGCAAAATAGCTTAATAAAGTATAAACAATTGACTAGGTACCAGCCATGAAGTTACCTACTCTTATATTGACGTCTTGGTCCGACAAGAATCCGCCTCTCTCACTCCACACGGCCGCATCTACAGTTCTACACACTCCTCAAACTCTTAACTCTATGGTCGCAAGAAGAAATAGACACGAGGAGAGTTGCCGGTGGACATTCCACTCGCCCGAGGTTTTTACCCACCGAAAACGGTAATATTTTTGTGCGCGGCACTGTTCACATGGGCACTGTTCATCCGCGATTACTGTCCCCCCCTCCTCCGCCCCTCCTCCCAACCCAAGCCGCCCCTCCTCCTCACCCCCTCCTCCCAACCCTAGCCGCCCCTCCTCCTCACCCCCTTCCCTCTTCCCTTCCTCGCCGCCGCCTGAGGCAGCCGCCGGGCAAGCCCGGCGCGCCAAGGATGGTGGCGGCGGGGCCTTGGTTGCCCTGCTTCTGCGTGGGGAACCCCGGATCTGGAGCGGCGGCTCCATTGGCAAGGCACGGCTGGCTAGCAGCCGTGCGGGCGGTGGATCTGGTGTCCCGGCGGCGGCGGGTTCCGGTGGTCGTTGGCGGCCGGCGGCGGCTTCTGTGGCGGTCGGTGCGCGTGATCTGGTGCCTCCCCTCCTCCCCTGTTCGGCGTGCGGGCCACGCTTCCTCTTGGTCGCCGGTTCTGTATAGGAGGCGCTGGTGGTGGCGGGGATCTAGTTCGGGAGAAATCCCTGGCCGGCCATGACCGGCCGCGTCAACGGCGACGCCTGAGGGCGCCGTTCCCCTCCTTGGAGGCGTCGGTATGGACTGATCTCCTCACTTCACCTTCCCCTAGGTCTCCCGGGCGAAAGCCCTAACTTTGTTGGGCGGCGGCGGCGCTCACGGCGCCGTTCCCTTCTTGAAGGCGCCGCTTTGGGAACCTTGGGGTTGGGTGGTGGCTTGTGGGTGGTGGGCGACGGCGGTGGTGCGGCTGTATCCTAGCATGGATTTACGTCCGTTGCTTGGAGATGGACTCGCGTAGGTGGAGGTCGTCGTCTGGCGTCGTGGTGGCGTCAATGGCGGAGGACCTGCCAAGGCTCGCGTAGGTGGAGGTCGTCGTTTGGCGTCATGGTGGCGTCGATGGCGGAGGACCTGCCAAGGTTGTCACCTCAATCTGCTCTGAAGATGGACCAGTGGAAGATGGCGGCGACGACACATGTGAGTGCGTCGGACCGGTTTGAGCCCCGGACCCGGCAGATGGCTCGGTCGGGGCCTCCGGCTTTAGATGTTAGGCTTAGGTGAGAGGTTTGGGTATGTGGCCCAGCTTGCACCCCTTCATCATTTGGATAGGAGTAGCGGCAGATGTTGCCAAGATGGCGGATTCAGGCATATTGTTGTTCTACTTTGTAAGGTTCTCGAGAATAATCAATAAAATGGCCGCATGCATCTCCCAGATGCAGAGGCCGGGGGTCATCCTCCTTTTCTAAAAAAAAAAATCCACTCGCCCGAGTTCGATCCCCGTTGGGGACGAATTTTAGGGTGTCTCACCCGAGGTACATGAACAGTATTCCGCTAATAAGAAGCCTCTCTTCGCATCTGTGAGTGACTCTCAAGTGGTGTGCGTGCGTGTGGCGTCTGTGAGTGACTCTCAGATGGTGTGCGTGCGTGTGGTGTGTGTTCTGAGAGTGTGAACAGATACTACTGCTTGTATCCCCTAAGGAGGCGAAAAAAAAGAAAGAAGAAATAGACACGAATGTCTCGATACATGAATGACTAATACCACACGTGCGTATCTTGTGCATCCACACAACCGGAGACGCCCGATGTTGAGAAAACATATGGTCTGGTTATGTTCCTGTCGACAGAGACCTCCGTTGAATTGGCTAATTGGCCATTATGTGCTCGCTCACTAGTCATGCGTGCCTTGTTGCTGCAAAACGGCATGCAAAGCACATGTTCCGCTCTTGGAGAATGTATCCGGTGCTCTTAGAGCATCTCTAGCAGACCTCATATAATGCCCTGATCCATAAAATAATCGCCAAAATACGGGTTCACGCGAAAAAAGCTGCCCGATCAAACCCCGTATCGGGCCGTGACCTGTAAATTTTTTTGCGGGGCATGGCAAAATTTCGCCCTCAACCTTTAGATTCACGGGGTGGGAGGCCGACCCGAGCTCGGCCCCTATACGCAGCGAGATTTGGCGCGAGGGAAATTTTCGCGCGGCCGTTCCCACTTCCCATCCCCTTCGCCGCCATTGCCCTGCCTCCGCCCGCTCCGGTCCATCTTCCCCGGCCATTCTTCGACGCCATGGAAGCCTCCCAGCCGTCCCCCGTCAACGTGGATGTCGCGCACGCGCAATCCCCTCTGGCTGATCTCGTCGCCGGCCATGTCGCCCCCGCCGTCGCTCAAGGCACCACCGCGCCTGTCCGTAAGCGGCAGGGCAACGTCGTCGTGCAGGGCGGAAATCCGGCTGGCCCCGCCGGGAAGGCACGCGGGTCCGGCGCCGCCGCCGCTGCGCGATCTGCCCGGCCGCCGCCGCGGAAGAAGGGCAAGGTTTCGCGCGTGAAGCGCAAGAAGGCTCCTACGAAAAGGCCGGCAACTTCATCCTCTCCCTCCGCCCCGACAAGAGAAGTGGCAATTGCTCAAGGACGAGGGGTTGCGCAAGGCGGCCATTGAGGAGAGAAGAGTCTTTGCCGACGAGACCAAAGCCATGGCCAAGCTTCTTGTCGAGGACAATAGGATCATGACATTGAACCGCGATGACATGGACGACATCACCAAAGAATGGCCTGATATGGCAAGGAGAGAGATCTTTAAGAGGAGGATGCTAGCGGCGGCCGGTGGGTGTTTCGGTGCCAGTGATGTTTTCCCATCAGGAGTTGGAACCAGTGCCGCTGATGCTTTCAGTGCGCCCGGCGATGCTTTCGGTGCCGGAATTGGAACAAGTGCCGGTGATGGACTCGGAGGCGGCGATGGCATCGATGGCGGTGGTGCGGAGTGAAGATCATGACGACGGGTGAAAAGCGACCAAGATGATGATGAATGTGGTCGTTGCTTTTGCATGAAGTCCTTTTGCATTTGTCGTAAAAAACTATGCTTTTATTTGTACGTGAACTATGTTTTATTCTTCGAATTTGAACTCAATCGTCGGAATCGCTGTCAAATTGGCTAATCTGGGGTTTTCGGTTTGCGGGCCGACGCGGGCTGCGGCCGAGCAGACCCCGCATAGGTCGATCAGAACACGTTCCGCACCAGTGACGATTCGGTTCGCTACTACACTTGTTCAATCTTCCTTTGTAGATAGTTCTTTAAGTTCTGCGATGTTTAGTTAACAACAACATTCATTAGCTCTCGTGGCAAGCATTAGACATTCAGTACCGACGGGGTGCGAGTTCGACCCCGCTCGAGTGCCTTTCGGTCGTTTGCGGGTTCTGCTATCAGGCTAACAATTTGCCCATGTGCGAAAGACTGACAATTTGCCGCAGAACGCGACGTATAGGAATTCCCATGTCAAATTTCTGTCCAAACACACGGGGCATGCGAGCTGGCCAGCCCATTTCTTTTTCAGTATTTTACAAATTTTTATTTTCCCATCATCTTCCTTTTTATTTTTCATTATTTCCTTTCCATTATTTCTTGTTTGTTTATCTTCAATTTTACTTTATCTATATCTTTTATGTTTAACCCTCTTGCTTCAAGATTTTATAAAGATCATGAACTTTTTTTAATTAGCCAAATATTTTTGTAAATACATGGTTTTTGAAAGTTTTGATAGTATTTTTAAAATATAATAAATATTTCGAAATCCTAAAGCATATATAAAACAATACATGTATTTTGAAATTGAGACATAAATTTAAATAGTGATAATTTCTGAAATTATTTTAACACTTTTTCCAGTTTGAGAACCTTTTTTTATTCTTGAAATTCTTTTCTTTCACAAATATTTATAGTTCTCGGACATTTTTATTTACTCACAAGAACTTTTTGAACATGTTTTCTTCTATGTATAATAAATTAGGTTAAAAATTGAAATGAAAAATATAAATTTAAAGGAAAAGCCGTACCAGAAAACAAAAACCTACCAAACCCAAAATCAAACGACGTGCTATGGAATAGTTTCTTTTAGGGGACGTGCTAAGGAATAGCTCGAATTGGGTTGGCATAGAAACCATGAGCCTGTGCGCTTGGTAGGCCATTTGATACAAATGGACGTCAAATAGGAGCTCTCGCGATCGCGCCCTATGGGCGGGAATTTGGACGCCTTAGCCCATAGGTTTAGCCCAACCACGTTCCTTCATTCATGTTTTTTTTTTGCCTTGACCAACGTTCCGTATTTCCCGTGACAGATTCAGAAACACGTCTCGAACTTGCCATAGATGCGCACACGTGCGTATATACTATTCAAATTTCAAACTTGCACCGCCACTATTAACCACCAGGTTGAGCGCTATTCCTTTACTCCACGTACTGTGCACCACATGAAAAAAAAACACGTTTTTTTCGTTTCTGAGAGGCACGGTCGTGCCTCTCGCGGAGCGAAACCGTGCATCCGACAAAAAAAAACATGTTTTTTTTCCGTTTTCGAGAGGCATGGATGTGCCTATCGCAAAAGCAAACCGTGCCTCTCGCGGAAAGAAAACGTGTTTTTTCGCACAAAAAAGAATTTTTTCGAATGTTTTTGGTCCAAAAGCTAAGGAAGACCAGTGAAAAACCAAAAAGTCGAAAAAACCAAAAAAACCGTTGAAAAAGCCGAAAAAACGCGTGCGAAAAAAAATCCAGAGGAAGCGTCCAGAACGCGACATGTGGCGGCGACTGAGAGCGCGCCAAGTGGCGCTAATCGTTGTGAGGCTCCCGAAGGAGCGCTCGTCAACTAGTTGGTCCCTGCAAATGGGCGTCAAATAGGAGGTCTTGCGATCGCAGGTCAAGGACTGAAACTTCGATGTCTGGCCCATAATATTAGCCCAACCACGTTCCATCCTTCATCATGGTGTTTGTTTTGCCTTGTCTCAAAAAAAAAATGTTGTTTGTTTTGCCTTGACCGACGTTCCGTATTCCCCGTGACAGATTCAGAAACACATCTCGAACTTGCCATAGATGCGCGCACGTGCATATATACTATTCAAATTTCGAACTTGCACCGCCACTATTAACCACCAGGCTGGGCGCTATTCCTTTACTCCACGTACTGTGCACCACATGGGGAATTTTTTTTTGGAACGGAGCAAGAACACGATCGCGTCCGGCAAGTTGGCCGCACGCCCACGTGCCGGGAAAGGCAACGGGTCACACGAGCAGCAGTGATCAGCATTCATCCGTCTCCGTCGCTTTGGTTGCTTTGAACCTTTCGACGAGTGTAAGAGCGCGCGAGCGGCAATTGCAAGCGTGGTGTGTTTCCTCACCGAAGCCGCGGTGCAGGGCCGGCCCTGAGGGGGGGCGGCTGCCCCGGGCCCCCAAGGTCCAGGGGCCCCGTCAGATCGCACTTTAGTGTATGGGCCTGGGAGGATGGGACGCTAATGACTAGTATTATTAGGCCTGATTGATTGATTAGGACGCATGCATAGTATTGACGCAGCCGCAAGGGCCTAGCAGCCACGCACGGCTTAGCCCGTAGGGACGCACACGCTGGGATGCAAGAGTCCACGACGATCGTGATGGCGAGCCTATGGGCCTGGGAGACAGGAGTCCACGCTGCAATCGTCAGTTCCAAGGGCAAGTCCTGACGATCCCTATCCCATGCCCCAGGTCGCGAGGTGAGTTGCTGGCGGCGCTGGACGAACCTCCGCCGGAGTGCAGCACGCGGACGAACTCGGCTACGCTCTCTGGTCTCCAGACGCTGGACGCGCACGCACGCCGTCAAGCGCCTCCTGCCGGAGCCAGACGCAAATTCACATCGCATTATCATCGAGATCTGACCAATCAAGATATATCATATCTTCAACTTATCACTCCCCATGTCTTATCGGCATATCGATCTATCTAGATTTATAACGGGTTGGCGTTCGCTCATTCGTTGCGTTGTGTGACGTGATTTGCTCCATCACCCACCGTGATGCATCTAGGAAGATTCACAAACATAGGTCTAGAAGAGCCCCATAATTCCTACAACTGGTGTTTGCCCTGTCACACGCAACATGTAGCGCGGTCCGTTGTGCTATACTAGTATTAGTGTTCAACGTGTATGGTGTGGATTTTTGGAATCTGGATCTACGCTAATTATGTAATCTATCTTCATATGCATCCAGGGGCGATTCTACTCAACAGGCTTCAACGGGCTCTAGCGTACCCTCAAAATTTGCCATGCAAAAAAACACCACCAATGATCAGCACACTAGTAGTCAGGTGCAGCACATAAAATGGCTTCCGACACCAAAAAAATTAGTATCCTTGAAGTTGAGCCTGCCCAGCATTTACGTCCTAGATTCGCCACTGTGTGCATCATTCATATATAGCTTGCACTTTTCAAGCTTTGATGCAATTTTTTTAGCACTTTGTGTTATCATGACGTTTAAAGAGCATATGTGTTTGGTTGCCAAAAAAATATTTATAACCTGAAAATTGATTTTTAGATGCATTTACGTGCTTATTGGCAATATTTCGTACATATATCAATTACTACTGCTCTGCTATTTATACGGAAGAGGCCCGAGTTTTAGGTTCGCCCCGGGCCCCCAAAATCTCAGGACCGGCCCTGGCCGCGGGCCGCTGGTTTACGGACGCTACTGGCCAGGCTTTGACAAATTCAACAGGATGACGAACGGCGCGTCGCGGCTCGTTTTGACGATGGTCGTGGTTCTCGTTGCTTCAGAGGTTTATTTTTACTCTCTCAAAAAAAAAGAGGTTTATTTTTACCTTGTTCGCGGTTCCTTGTACTTTAGGGATGAACCTTTATACTAGACCTGAGTCCTTTTGTAGAAAAAAGGTCTCCTAATTGAAACACATACTTTAACGCACGAGCTATTCATAAGTTGACTAAATTCTGAACTGGCGTTAATGAATTTTGATGTGAAGTGGTTCGCCGAAACGAATCTGGCCGTCGGGGTGGTTTAGAGGGATGGTCGAAGGTGACGGCAACATGGTGGTGGACGGTGATAAGGAGAGGGTGAGGCAGCGAGACGATCGTGCGAGCGCCATCGGCCGTGGGCGACGACGGCAGGCGGATCGGCCGGTGGTGGTTGGCGGTTTCGGAGAAGGAAAAGGCTCGGGGTATAATACAAACAACAGTCGTTGACCAGACCCAACGGCACAAAAAAAAAGACCTGCACCATTTTTTTGGCCGACCTACATGTAACCACGCTTATACTCTAGTTGTTTTCCTTATAATAATCCGGAACGTGCTGGGCGCCAAATCTTGTGTCGTCAACACGCTGGTCCAAGTTGAGTCCAATCAAACTTATCCACGCTCAGGAACGGGGCACCGATTGACAACACTTTTGTGCTTGTGCCCTACATGATATATACTACGAGTAATTTCAACCATCTGCAATATTTACACTATATTGATCCAAGGGCCGGCAAGAATCAATGACCCCAAGCGGACATGCATGTAAATTCAAAAAGAATACCCGGCACAAAAAAAATGTCCAAAGTTGCAGTAAATTTCGAGCTTGAATTTTCGTTTTCTTACCGAGTTCTTTGGATGCCATGTTAGAGAAGTCTTTCATCTTTGACGTATAAAAAAATCGGTCTTTTTCAAATTAGTTTAACATTTCATTTGAATGTACTGTTCATATATAGGAGAAGAGAAGAGCTCGGGGATCAGAGTTGGATTTCCGGTTACTTTCTCCCTCGTTTTAATTTTGGCCACCGTGCAACGAACCTAGCTAGGTCCGCACCCCTTTCGA
>JAAAWM010007844.1:0-10496 GCA_036873465.1 Thinopyrum obtusiflorum
TGCCGAAGATGAAGATGGTGATCCCCACTATCTCAGGGTAATGATGCTATTTGAGTTTTTCTGTTCCCTACAAACTTATTCTTGGCCATCACCGAGGAGGATCTCACCGAGATGGCCAACGAGGGTTTGATCCCTCACGGGGCAGCGAGGCTCCCGGGGAACGAGTGGCAACCACAGCCGCAGGAGGGTGAGTGTGTTCTTCTAGCCACTCATGTAGACCGTGGGTTCTCCTTGCCTCCGAGTGTTTTCTTCCGTGGTTTCTTGAATTTCTTTGGGGCGCAACTCCACCATTTCAATCCAAATTCCATCGCCTACCTTGCTGCCTTCGTGTCCATGTGCGAGAACTTCCTGGGCTGTCGACTGCACTGGGGTCTCTTCAAGCACATATTCACTTGTCGCTCACAGACAGTGAAAAAGGCGAGTCCTGATGACGATAGGACTAAGGTTATTCAGATGTGCGGGGGTCTTGGGATTCAGATGAGGAGCAAGAGCACTTTTCCGACCATGACCCTCCCTGAGTCGGTCAGAGGATGGCAGTCGACTTGGTTCTACTGCCAAGACGAGTTGATGTCGGGGCAGTCGAGTGGTCTCCCTCAGTTTACCATGGACCAAGCGAACAAACCCTCTTCTCTGAAAGTGCTCCCTGAGGAGAAAGCCCAAGTAAAAATGCTGATGGAGCGTGTAGTCCAGCTGGTTCGGGAGGGAGTGACGGGCATGGACCTTCTGGAGGTCTTCCTTAGGCGGCGCATCCAACCACTTCAGTACCGAGGCCACCCGATGTGGTTGTACTGTGGAACCGAGGATGAAACTCGGGTCCATCCAGAAGCAGTCGACGACGCCACCCTAGAGAGGTGGATGACCGTGGTCACAGGGAATAAGGACAACCCTCGAGGAGCCAGGAGGATTCCACCACTCGACCATTCCTATACTCCGGACCCGGTACACCCACTTTATCTCCACTTGTAGTTTTGTTATACTCATTCTGTCTTTGCTGCAAATTGGTCGATTGACCCTTGTTTTGTTGTTTGTCAGGCCACCACTGAATTATACTTGATGCCCAATGGAGCTCAGACGCCGACTGAGGAGGAGGAAGGAAGTGGGGGCGAAAGCCAGGAGGACTGGGACTCGGACGCTGCTGATGATGATGAAGGTGATGACTCTGATGGGGAGGAAGAAGAGGAGGAGGAGGAAGTTGCACCGCATCGCTCGGAAAGACGCTCGAAGCTCATCCATGACCCTGCCACCGAGCGTGGTAAGAGGGTCGCAACTATCGCTCAGTCGACCAAGCACCCTCGAACCACTTCTCCGGTGCCGACCGAGAAAGCTCCGAAGCAATCCAGGGTGGCACCATCGAAGCCGGCCAAGGTCTTGCCGAAGATGAAGATGGTGATCCCCACTATCTCAGGGTAATGATGCTATTTGAGTTTTTGGGGGGGGGGGGGGGGGGGGGGGGGGGGGGGGGGGGGGGGGGGGGGGGGGGGGGGGGGGGGGGGGGGGGGGGGGGGGGGGGGGGGGGGGGGGGGGGGGGGGGGGGGGGGGGGGGGGGGGGGGGGGGGGGGGGGGGGGGGGGGGGGGGGGGGGGGGGGGGGGGGGGGGGGGGGGGGGGGGGGGGGGGGGGGGGGGGGGGGGGGGGGGGGGGGGGGGGGGGGGGGGGGGGGGGGGGGGGGGGGGGGGGGGGGGGGGGGGGGGGGGGGGGGGGGGGGGGGGGGGGGGGGGGGGGGGGGGGGGGGGGGGGGGGGGGGGGGGGGGGGGGGGGGGGGGGGGGGGGGGGGGGGGGGGGGGGGGGGGGGGGGGGGGGGGGGGGGGGGGGGGGGGGGGGGGGGGGGGGGGGGGGGGGGGGGGGGGGGGGGGGGGGGGGGGGGGGGGGGGGGGGGGGGGGGGGGGGGGGGGGGGGGGGGGGGGGGGGGGGGGGGGGGGGGGGGGGGGGGGGGGGGGGGGGGGGGGGGGGGGGGGGGGGGGGGGGGGGGGGGGGGGGGGGGGGGGGGGGGGGGGGGGGGGGGGGGGGGGGGGGGGGGGGGGGGGGGGGGGGGGGGGGGGGGGGGGGGGGGGGGGGGGGGGGGGGGGGGGGGGGGGGGGGGGGGGGGGGGGGGGGGGGGGGGGGGGGGGGGGGGGGGGGGGGGGGGGGGGGGGGGGGGGGGGGGGGGGGGGGGGGGGGGGGGGGGGGGGGGGGGGGGGGGGGGGGGGGGGGGGGGGGGGGGGGGGGGGGGGGGGGGGGGGGGGGGGGGGGGGGGGGGGGGGGGGGGGGGGGGGGGGGGGGGGGGGGGGGGGGGGGGGGGGGGGGGGGGGGGGGGGGGGGGGGGGGGGGGGGGGGGGGGGGGGGGGGGGGGGGGGGGGGGGGGGGGGGGGGGGGGGGGGGGGGGGGGGGGGGGGGGGGGGGGGGGGGGGGGGGGGGGGGGGGGGGGGGGGGGGGGGGGGGGGGGGGGGGGGGGGGGGGGGGGGGGGGGGGGGGGGGGGGGGGGGGGGGGGGGGGGGGGGGGGGGGGGGGGGGGGGGGGGGGGGGGGGGGGGGGGGGGGGGGGGGGGGGGGGGGGGGGGGGGGGGGGGGGGGGGGGGGGGGGGGGGGGGGGGGGGGGGGGGGGGGGGGGGGGGGGGGGGGGGGGGGGGGGGGGGGGGGGGGGGGGGGGGGGGGGGGGGGGGGGGGGGGGGGGGGGGGGGGGGGGGGGGGGGGGGGGGGGGGGGGGGGGGGGGGGGGGGGGGGGGGGGGGGGGGGGGGGGGGGGGGGGGGGGGGGGGGGGGGGGGGGGGGGGGGGGGGGGGGGGGGGGGGGGGGGGGGGGGGGGGGGGGGGGGGGGGGGGGGGGGGGGGGGGGGGGGGGGGGGGGGGGGGGGGGGGGGGGGGGGGGGGGGGGGGGGGGGGGGGGGGGGGGGGGGGGGGGGGGGGGGGGGGGGGGGGGGGGGGGGGGGGGGGGGGGGGGGGGGGGGGGGGGGGGGGGGGGGGGGGGGGGGGGGGGGGGGGGGGGGGGGGGGGGGGGGGGGGGGGGGGGGGGGGGGGGGGGGGGGGGGGGGGGGGGGGGGGGGGGGGGGGGGGGGGGGGGGGGGGGGGGGGGACTCGAGGTCGTTCTGGAGTGTCTCTCTTGGCCAGAGTGTTGTGTCGATGCGGGAAGTTGCGACCTTCAGCCTTGCGAGATAATCGATGACGGCAGCAACACGAGATTCAAGTCGGAGCACGTTCATGGCGACTTCATCTTTCACAGGAGAGTTGATGGGGTCCAGGTTTACTTCCAGTCGACCAGTCTCCTCTTCAAAGTTCTGACAAAATTCTGCAAGCACAACCACCGAGTCAAGACAAACAGTCGGAGGTTACAATTAAAATATTTGTTTGATACAAAGGATTACCTTCAAGCATGAGGAACAACTTCTTGGCGAGTCCACCCAGATAAGCCTCTAGATCATTCTTCTTTCTCTTCAACTCACTGGCCTTGTCATTCAGGGTGGTCTTGTCACTTTTCAGTCGACTGACCTCCTGGTTGGCAGCATCAAGAGCAGCTTTCAGATTGGTGTTTTCTTCTTCAAGCTTAGTCACTGAAGCCAGCTTCTCATCCGCTAGCCTGGTCTTCTCTAAAGCAGTTTTTTGCATCTCAGCCAAGTCAAGCTCTTGTTTCTTCAGGGCGTCCCTCACTTTGCCTACAAAGTTACAGTGAGATTAGATTCGGAAACAAGTGAGAGGCAAAGGCAGTCGTCAAAGGCCTCACCAAGCATACCTTTAGCTTCCTCCTTCGCCTTCGTCAAGTTCTCTTGGGCCAGTTTCAGATCGAGCTCGAGCTGAATGTGTTTGTTCTCCAACTCAGTATAGGGGGGGGGGGGGGGGGGGGGGGGGGGGGGGGGGGGGGGGGGGGGGGGGGGGGGGGGGGGGGGGGGGGGGGGGGGGGGGGGGGGGGGGGGGGGGGGGGGGGGGGGGGGGGGGGGGGGGGGGGGGGGGGGGGGGGGGGGGGGGGGGGGGGGGGGGGGGGGGGGGGGGGGGGGGGGGGGGGGGGGGGGGGGGGGGGGGGGGGGGGGGGGGGGGGGGGGGGGGGGGGGGGGGGGGGGGGGGGGGGGGGGGGGGGGGGGGGGGGGGGGGGGGGGGGGGGGGGGGGGGGGGGGGGGGGGGGGGGGGGGGGGGGGGGGGGGGGGGGGGGGGGGGGGGGGGGGGGGGGGGGGGGGGGGGGGGGGGGGGGGGGGGGGGGGGGGGGGAAGGCAATAAATACTAAGACTACGGTCGACTGCCAGCAGTCCACCATAGTCTCGGGGACTACACCCAGTGGGTGCACTTAGCGTGCCCCCACCGGTTCTGATCCCACTCGACCGGCCCGCCGAAGTCGAGTGGAAGAGACAAACTACCAGTTTGGTTTATACATTCGGCAAAATACAAAGACTACAGTCGACTGCCAGCAGTCCACCGTAGTCTCCACTAGTCCAAAACTTCAATCGACGCACCCAGTGGGTGTACAGACGCAAAGATTTTCGGAAAGAATCTTCAGATAGCCGACTAACCTGGGGGGGGGGGGGGGGGGGGGGGGGGGGGGGGGGGGGGGGGGGGGGGGGGGGGGGGGGGGGGGGGGGGGGGGGGGGGGGGCGTATGGCTTCCCTAGCAGCATTCACCTCGTCCTCTGGGACATGATGGGTCGCAAAAACTGAAGGCGGGTCGACAGGGGCCTGAGCAGTCGAAGAAGAAGGCAAGGCACTCGACAGGGGCTCCGCGAAGGTAACAGAACCCCGATTGACGTCACCAGTGTCCTGAACGACTGGTTCCGCCCTCGGCGTCGACTGTAGCGCCTCACTTGCAGGAGCTCGCCTACTCTTCCTCGTCAAAGACCTCTCGGGCTCTTCATCATCATCAGGGAGGTCAATAATGTTGGGAGCTGTGCAAAGTTCAAATTGCCAAAATCACGTCACCGGGGGGGGGGGGGGGGGGGGGGGGGGGGGGGGGGGGGGGGGGGGGGGGGGGGGGGGGGGGGGGGGGGCGGATTAGAAGTGACCGCATCCTCCATCACCTCATCATCATCCCTGTAAGCTGAGGTCCCGGAAGTGGCAGCGCTAACAATTCCAAAGTTCGTCCAGTTAAAACAAGAAAAACAAACAGCGCGGAGCGTCGAGGGGGGGGGGGGGGGGGGGGGGGGGGGGGGGGGGGGGGGGGGGGGGGGGGGGGGGGGGGGGGGGGGGGGGGGGGGGGGGGGGGGGGGGGGGGGGGGGGGGGGGGGGGGGGGGGGGGGGGGGGGGGGGGGGGGGGGGGGGGGGGGGGGGGGGGGGGGGGGGGGGGGGGGGGGGGGGGGGGGGGGGGGGGGGGGGGGGGGGGGGGGGGGGGGGGGGGGGGGGGGGGGGGGGGGGGGGGGGGGGGGGGGGGGGGGGGGGGGGGGGGGGGGGGGGGGGGGGGGGGGGGGGGGGGGGGGGGGGGGGGGGGGGGGGGGGGGGGGGGGGGGGGGGGGGGGGGGGGGGGGGGGGGGGGGGGGGGGGGGGGGGGGGGGGGGGGGGGGGGGGGGGGGGGGGGGGGGGGGGGGGGGGGGGGGGGGGGGGGGGGGGGGGGGGGGGGGGGGGGGGGGGGGGGGGGGGGGGGGGGGGGGGGGGGGGGGGGGGGGGGGGGGGGGGGGGGGGGGGGGGGGGGGGGGGGGGGGGGGGGGGGGGGGGGGGGGGGGGGGGGGGGGGGGGGGGGGGGGGGGGGGGGGGGGGGGGGGGGGGGGGGGGGGGGGGGGGGGGGGGGGGGGGGGGGGGGGGGGGGGGGGGGGGGGGGGGGGGGGGGGGGGGGGGGGGGGGGGGGGGGGGGGGGGGGGGGGGGGGGGGGGGGGGGGGGGACCAGTGACCCCGTCACGAATGAGCTGGACCACTCGGTTGACCAACACCTTCACGTGCGCCTTCTCCTCCGGGAGCACCTTCAAAGGGGAGGGTTTTTCCACTTGGGCCATGGTAAAGGGAGGGAGGCCAGTCGATTGCCCTGGCGTCGACTGGTCTTTGCAGTAGAACCAGGTCGACTGCCATCCGCGAACTGAATCGGGAAGAATCATGGCCGGAAAGGAGCTTTTTCCCCTTGTCTGGATGCCAAGACCCCCACACATCTGGATCACTTGGGTCCTCTCGTCACTCGGATTAGCCTTTTTCACTGTCTGGGAGCGACAAGTGAAAATATGCTTGAAAAGACCCCAGTGAGGTCGACAACCCAAGAAGTTCTCACACAAGGAAATGAACGCGGCAAGATAAACGATTGAGTTAGGGGTAAAATGATGGAGTTGAGCCCCAAAGAAGTTCAGAAACCCTCGGAAGAAAGGATGAGGAGGCAAGGAAAACCCACAGTCGACGTGGGTGGCAAGAAGAACGCGCTCACCCTCCCGGGGTTGCGGCTCGAATTCCTTCCCCGGGAGCCGCGCCGAGTCGTAGGGGATCAGCCTTCCCTCAGCCAGGTCGTCGAGGTCTTCTTGGGAGATCCTTGAGTGGATCCAGTCGCCCTGGATCCAACCCTTCGGCAGACCAGTCCGCGAGGAAGATCCGCCCCGGCTCGTCGCCTTCCCCTTCGATTTTGCCGTCGCCTTCTTCGCCCGCTCCAGAGCCGCTGTCTTCTCCTTCACCATTGTTGCCGACGAGACGCGTGCGGTGCAGTGGCGCTGGAGCAAGAGCGAGCGCAGTAGAGAGGCATGAGGAGGAGAAGAGGTAATGGGGCGCACTGTTCGGGGGACTCCGGTCCAACGCCTTATATGAGGCCGCTTCCGAGTGGCTGACTGGTAGGCCCAGACAGCTCTGTCAAATCCCGTAATGACCGCGCGAGCGATACGTGGCGAAAAAGGTGGCGCGGGGATCGAGGCGATTCCGCTCTATCCCATCCGATTACTGCGGCCTCCCCCGTCCCGCGTGCTTCCCAAAATTCGGATCCCACTAAATCCGCGGGCAGCAAACAAACTTGTCAGACTAAAAGATCTCCTCCGCACCGTCACTCGGAGCCTTACAGGTAAAGAAACTCACTCGACGAAGAACTAAGAATGGATCAAGGCGACTGAAAAGGAAGTTGTTGTCATCGAGTCGTCTCTTCCTCCATCCCCTTCACCATCGGAAGTCCACTCGCCATTTTTGCCACCACTTGCCTCGCCTACTAGAGCTTGCTCTTGCTCCCCGTTGGGCATCGAATACATTTCAATAATGGCTTGAAAGAAAGCAGGGAGAACAAAGTCAGTCGACGCAATACAGACAACTGCATGAGTGAATTCAGATTACAAGCAAAAACTCAGAATCAGACCTACTCTAGTACACGCGACTGGTCGAATGGGGGAACTCTCCTGGCTCCTCTGGGGTTGTCCTTGTTCCCGGTAATGCTCGACAGCCACTTCTCCAGCGTGCCGTCATCGACCTCCTCCGGGTGGATTCGAGTGGAGTCTTCTAGACCCGAATACATCCACATCGGGTGGTCTCGGGCTTGGAGAGGCTGGATGCGCCGCTGAAGGAAGACCTCCAAGAGATCCATACCAGTGACCCCGTCACGAATGAGCTGGACCACTCGGTTGACCAACACCTTGGGGGGGGGGGGGGGGGGGGGGGGGGGGGGGGGGGGGGGGGGGGGGGGGGGGGGGGGGGGGGGGGGGGGGGGGGGGGGGGGGGGGGGGGGGGGGGGGGGGGGGGGGGGGGGGGGGGGGGGGGGGGGGGGGGGGGGGGGGGGGGGGGGGGGGGGGGGGGGGGGGGGGGGGGGGGGGGGGGGGGGGGGGGGGGGGGGGGGGGGGGGGGGGGGGGGGGGGGGGGGGATTCGGACTTGGGGGGAGGGGCGCGCGGCTGCCCCTTGGCCGCCTCTCCTCTTCCACCAATTGGGCCCATGAGGCCCAATAGCCTCCGGGGGGGTTCCGGTAACCCCCCGGTACTCCGGGGGGGGGGGGGGGGGGTATATATCCAATAACCCACGGAACCATTCCGGTGTCCGAATATAGTCATCCAATATATCAATCTTCATGTCTCAACCATTTAGAGACTCCTCGTTATGCCCTTGATCACATCCGGGACTCCGAACAATCTTCGGTACATCAAAACATATAAACTCATAATATAACTGTCATTGAAACTTTAAGCATGCGGACCCTACGGGTTCGAGAACTATGTAGACATGACCGAGACACGTCTCTGGTCAATAACCAATAGCGGAACCTGGATGCTCATATTGGCTCCCACATGTTCTACGAAGATCTTTATTAGTCAAACCGCATAACAACATACGTTGTTCCCTTTGTCATCGGTATGTTACTTGCCCGAGATTCGATCGTTGGTATCTCAATACCTAGTTCAATATCGTTACCGGCAAGTCTCTTTACTCATTCCGTAATACATCATCCCGCAACTAACTCATTAGTTGCAACGCTTGCAAGGCTTAAGTGACGTGCATTACCGAGTGGGCCCAGAGATACCTCTCCGACAATCGGAGTGACAAATCCTAATCTCGAAATACGCCAACCCAACAAGTACCTTTGGAGACACCTGTAGAGCACCTTTATAATCACCCAGTTACGTTGTGACATTTGGTAGCACACAAAGTGTTCCTCCGGTAAACGGGAGTTGCATGATCACATAGTCATAGGAACATGTATAAGTCATGAAGAAAGCAATAGCAACAAACTAAACGATCAAGTGCTAAGCTAACGGAATGGGTCAAGTCAATCACATCATTCTCCTAATGATGTGACCCCATTAATCAAATGACAACTCTTTGTCTATGGTCAGGAAACATAACCATCTTTCATCAACGAGCTAGTCAAGTAGAGGCATACTAGTAACATTCTTTTTGTCTATGTATTCACACATGTATCATGTTCCTGGTTAATACAATTCTAGCATGAATAATAAACATTTATCACGTGATATCCCATTGTCACCACTGATAAGGGGGGGGGGGGGGGGGGGGGGGGGGGGGGGGGGGGGGGGGGGGGGGGGGGGGGGGGGGGGGGGGGGGGGGGGGGGGGGGGGGGGGGGGGGGGGGGGGGGGGGGGGGGGGGGGGGGGGGGGGGGGGGGGGGGGGGGGGGGGGGGGGGGGGGGGGGGGGGGGGGGGGGGGGGGGGGGGGGGGGGGGGGGGGGGGGGGGGGGGGGGGGGGGGGGGGGGGGGGGGGGGGGGGGGGGGGGGGGGGGGGGGGGGGGGGGGGGGGGGGGGGGGGGGGGGGGGGGGGGGGGGGGGGGGGGGGGGGGGGGGGGGGGGGGGGGGGGGGGGGGGGGGGGGGGGGGGGGGGGGGGGGGGGGGGGGGGGGGGGGGGGGGGGGGGGGGGGGGGGGGGGGGGGGGGGGGGGGGGGGGGGGGGGGGGGGGGGGGGGGGGGGGGGGGGGGGGGGGGGGGGGGGGGGGGGGGGGGGGGGGGGGGGGGGGGGGGGGGGGGGGGGGGGGGGGGGGGGGGGGGGGGGGGGGGGGGGGGGGGGGGGGGGGGGGGGGGGGGGGGGGGGGGGGGGGGGGGGGGGGGGGGGGGGGGGGGGGGGGGGGGGGGGGGGGGGGGGGGGGGGGGGGGGGGGGGGGGGGGGGGGGGGGGGGGGGGGGGGGGGGGGGGGGGGGGGGGGGGGGGGGGGGGGGGGGGGGGGGGGGGGGGGGGGGGGGGGGGGGGGGGGGGGGGGGGGGGGGGGGGGGGGGGGGGGGGGGGGGGGGGGGGGGGGGGGGGGGGGGGGGGGGGGGGGGGGGGGGGGGGGGGGGGGGGGGGGGGGGGGGGGGGGGGGGGGGGGGGGGGGGGGAATCAAGCAGGACGTTGGGTTTTACCTCTTCGAGAGGGCATGAACCTGGGTAAAACATCGTGCCCCTTGTCTCGTGTTACCCACCGTTCTAGATCCACAGCTCGGGACACCCTACCGACATCTGCCGGTTTTAGTACCAACATTGGTGGCCCATATAGGTCCCACTTTGTGATCAAAGAGGATCGATGGCTCATCTTCAGATTGATAGCAGCATCGGCTGCGGTGACATCTTCGTCCTCGGCCAACTCTTTGCCTTCGGCAACATCGTTCTTGACGCCAATTTGGCCGGCCGGCTCAACCGTGTGGAAAGCTTCACCCCGAACCAAGTCATTACGTTTGGGAGTTTGCAATACACCTTTGACTCCCATGGTGATCTTGCCCTCTTGGCTGGACGCTAGATCGGTTTGAGAATTCTTCGGGCACTGCGGCCTTGACCCCGGAGCTGACCTCTAATATGGGCTTTGGGACAGATCCCGCACTAGGGACAACTTCGAGTACGGACCCGACCATTGTGGTGTCGGACACAACCTTGAGCATGGATCCAATCACTAGCTCATCGGATCTCGACCTCGAGTCATGTCCGACCTTGGAACCAGTGTTAAGCTCGGATTTGATTTCTTCGCCGGCAGGCCAGGAGTTAACCCTCGCTAGCCAAGTTTCCGAAGTTATGTCAAGTAGCCCACAAAGCATATTTCAGATTAACCTGGTTTACAGTCAAGCCATGGATACTAAGGATCTCTCGCAACTAAACGAGATGCTAGATCAAATCCAGAATTTGGCGATCTCATCCTTGGTCTATGATAAGATCGGATGTGAAGTCAAAGAGAGGAAAATTTACATCCCTCCCACCACCCA
>JAAAWM010007845.1:0-10500 GCA_036873465.1 Thinopyrum obtusiflorum
AAAAAAAATTATAATAGAGTTGAACCTAGTACAAATAATTTTACACTAGAGTTGAACTCGCTCTATAAGCTAGTTCAAATAATTTTACACTAGAGTTTAACTAGCTCTATAAGCCTATACAAATAATCTTACAGTAGAGTTGAGCTAGCTCTGTAGCCTAGTACATATTGTTTTACACTAGAGTTGAACTAGCTCTATAACCCAGTACAAATATTTTTGCACTAGAGGTTAACTAGCTCTATAAGCTTGTTAAACTAATTTTACACTAGAGTTGAACTAGCTCTATAGCCTAGTACAAAAAAATTACAATAGAGTTGAACTAGCACTATAGCCTAGTTCAAATAATTTTAGACTAGAGTGGAGCTAGCTCTATAGCCTAGTACAAATATTTTTGCACTAGCGTTGAACTAGCTCTATAAGATTGTTAAACTAATTTTACACTAGAGTTGAACTAGCTCTATAGCCTAGTACAAAAAAAATTATAATAGAGTTGAACCTAGTACAAATAATTTTACACTAGAGTTGAACTCGCTCTATAAGCTAGTTCAAATAATTTTACACTAGAGTTTAACTAGGGGGGGGGGGGGGGGGGGGGGGGGGGGGGGGGGGGGGGGGGGGGGGGGGGGGGGGGGGGGGGGGGGGGGGGGGGGGGGGGGGGGGGGGGGGGGGGGGGGGGGGGGGGGGGGGGGGGGGGGGGGGGGGGGGGGGGGGGGGGGGGGGGGGGGGGGGGGGGGGGGGGGGGGGGGGGGGGGGGGGGGGGGGGGGGGGGGGGGGGGGGGGGGGGGGGGGGGGGGGGGGGGGGGGGGGGGGGGGGGGGGGGGGGGGGGGGGGGGGGGGGGGGGGGGGGGGGGGGGGGGGGGGGGGGGGGGGGGGGGGGGGGGGGGGGGGGGGGGGGGGGGGGGGGGGGGGGGGGGGGGGGGGGGGGGGGGGGGGGGGGGGGGGGGGGGGGGGGGGGGGGGGGGGGGGGGGGGGGGGGGGGGGGGGGGGGGGGGGGGGGGGGGGGGGGGGGGGGGGGGGGGGGGGGGGGGGGGGGGGGGGGGGGGGGGGGGGGGGGGGGGGGGGGGGGGGGGGGGGGGGGGGGGGGGGGGGGGGGGGGGGGGGGGGGGGGGGGGGGGGGGGGGGGGGGGGGGGGGGGGGGGGGGGGGGGGGGGGGGGGGGGGGGGGGGGGGGGGGGGGGGGGGGGGGGGGGGGGGGGGGGGGGGGGGGGGGGGGGGGGGGGGGGGGGGGGGGGGGGGGGGGGGGGGGGGGGGGGGGGGGGGGGGGGGGGGGGGGGGGGGGGGGGGGGGGGGGGGGGGGGGGGGGGGGGGGGGGGGGGGGGGGGGGGGGGGGGGGGGGGGGGGGGGGGGGGGGGGGGGGGGGGGGGGGGGGGGGGGGGGGGGGGGGGGGGGGCTGCTGCCTCCCGTTGTGGTGGCCCGTCTGCCGGCTGGCTCCTGTGGCCGTGTCTTGCGGTGAAGGCAGGTCCGTCGTGGGCGCTGGGGGTGGATCTGGGTCGCCCTGCACGAGGTGACGATGCCGGGGGCGCGGATTTAGAAGGTTGCTGGTGGTGCGTTCCGCTGGACTGGCTTGATCCGGTTGGATCAACCCGTGGTTGTCTGGCTTGGGCAGAGGAGGGTGGTGGCGAGTACTGCTGGTGGAGGTGGTGGGGGTGGTGGGAGGTGGTGGCGGTGCTGCTGCAGCCGGTCTTGATCTCACTGCCTCTGTTGGCATCGCGGGCGCTTCGGCCGTGGTCTCCGACGGGTGCGCGGTGGCGCGCGTGGGGCGTGCCGCCGCACCTGATGTATGGCTCCAGCCCAGACCACGGTGGTTCCTGGCCTCGGGCAGCGCTCCTTTGCTCCTTGCCGGCATGGTGCATGGCAGGGCATGGCGGCCTGCACTGCGTCCTGGGGCTTGCGCTCGGTCGGCCGTTGATGGATCTAGCGCCTAGTGCTGACGTCTGGTGTCGGTGGTCTCCGCAGGGTGCGGTTGGCTCCGGTGGCTTGTCATGATTCTTCATCTCTCGAAGGGTTTGATGGTGGTGGTGGTCAGGTGCCGTCTTGTTGTAGGTATGTGCTCAAACTCCGGGTGAGAACCCTTCATCGACTATGTTGATGCCGGCGGCAATGACGTCTATGGATGTCATTTTCCTTGCAGGAGGTGCTGTTGTGGAGCTCCAGCACCTACAACTTTTGCTTTGTGGTCTCCGGGTGAAAACCTAAGATCAGGCAATGCCGGATCGGATGGCGGTGTTGTGTCCTCGGCAACACTACCTCCTCGGAGGCGTCATCTTGGAGACCCAAACGACGGCTTCTGTTGTTGCGTGTGGTTGAGGGTGGTCCGCGTGCTGGTGGTGGTGTGGCCTGCTCAGGACCGATGGTGGTGTCACTACTAGGGAAAACCCTAGCAGTAGCGCGGGTATTTTGCCTATCAGTAGCGCGGGACAACGCGCTACTGATAAGGCGCTACAGCTAACGTGTAGCAGTAGCGCCTGTCGTCCCACGCTACTGCTATACATGGCTAGCAGTAGCGCGCTTTAGTGCAGAGTGCTACTGCTAATATCTGCAACGCTTTTTAGCAGGAAGCGCTACTGTTAAGGCAGCGCTACTGCTAACTTTGTTCCCCTCGCTAATGCTAGTTTTATTAGTTTCTGTTTTTTTTTCTGCATATTTGTTTTGTATTTGAATAGGCTTTATACAATAATCTTTAGCATATCATACACGTACAAATGTAATCATAGCATATACATACAAATAGTCTCATCAAATCATGTTGTCATCATAATCATCATCCAACACAAAGTGGTCTCTCATCATCATCTCGAAAAAAGCGATACAAGTCTCGATTACTTGCAACTACATCGTCATCCATCTAAACAATGATATATGCGAGAAGAGCTATCACTTTGAGTGAGAGCAGAACTATGCAGTACATGAGTTTGTATCCCTCTCTCGCATTAGCGTGAACCTAAACTAACTACTGCCTGTCGCTCGGAAACCGAAAACCGGTACACCTGGGCCTGACACTCCGACCACTCATCGTATATATACTCCTGGTGTAGCACTTCTTCGCCATCGATGATCTATGCACCTGCATCGTCACATGAGTCGATGATATGCAACATATATAGTTGAGCAACAAAAAGAGATAGACTTGGCAAAAATAGAAGCAACATATCATAAGCATAAATAACAATGTTGATCGTACCCAAAATGCCCTAACTAGAGTGATCGTCGCTAGTCGAGGAGGGCGGTTTAATTACATCACAAATAAAGTTTCGTCATGCATAACTCAAAGTTTCGTCATACAGAAAGTATGGACTAAACAGACACATTGTCATATATCGACAATCACTCCAACATGTAGTGCCATCCATCCAAATCAGGGAGATAGTCCCCGAGCCTAGTGAAAGGCTTCAGGTCGAGACGCTGAGCGGCAACCCGTGTTCGGACGTCTTCCCTCGAAAGTTGTCCTTCTTCGTAGAACATCCCTATTTTTCCGATGACCTCCTTCATGATGATTTGGGCAAGTTCGCGCTGGATGTGATAGAACTCAGCTCGAAGTCGATGATCCTCGATATCTCCTATGTTCTTTGCCCATTGCAGAATATGGGCATCGCCAGATGTAGGTGACATGCGAAGGTTCTGGTGATCCCGTCTGTACTCCAGCATGTGGTGTAGGACATAGAATCCATCATTAAGAGAATCACTCGGTTGCTGGATGCAGCAGAAGTCAGTCTTATGGCCGAAGGCGGGCCTGCCGTCCCTTCTCTTCTTGTCCTTGACCTCTCCACCCCGTGCGTCGTAGTAAAACATAGCATTGTCGAGAACATCCTTGATGTGGGTGTAATCCTTTTTGTTAATGTTCTTCGATGAGTCCAAGTAAAGAGCGTGGGAGTATTGGGGGTAGAGGATGACGAGGACGGCGCGCCCGCCGCTGCGCAAAATAAGTACACCTCAAATTAATTAGCCTCCACCATGCAAATGAATGATTGAAATCGAAGGAAGGATATCCACGCGGATGACTTACAGGGGATGATAAGGCACGAGAATCGCCTCCTTGTCCTTAGGGGGGGGGGGGGGGGGGGGGGGGGGGGGGGGGGGGGGGGGGGGGGGGGGGGGGGGGGGGGGGGGGGGGGGGGGGGGGGGGGGGGGGGGGGGGGGGGGGGGGGGGGGGGGGGGGGGGGGGGGGGGGGGGGGGGGGGGGGGGGGGGGGGGGGGGGGGGGGGGGGGGGGGGGGGGGGGGGGGGGGGGGGGGGGGGGGGGGGGGGGGGGGGGGGGGGGGGGGGGGGGGGGGGGGGGGGGGGGGGGGGGGGGGGGGGGGGGGGGGGGGGGGGGGGGGGGGGGGGGGGGGGGGGGGGGGGGGGGGGGGGGGGGGGGGGGGGGGGGGGGGGGGGGGGGGGGGGGGGGGGGGGGGGGGGGGGGGGGGGGGGGGGGGGGGGGGGGGGGGGGGGGGGGGGGGGGGGGGGGGGGGGGGGGGGGGGGGGGGGGGGGGGGGGGGGGGGGGGGGGGGGGGGGGGGGGGGGGGGGGGGGGGGGGGGGGGGGGGGGGGGGGGGGGGGGGGGGGGGGGGGGGGGGGGGGGGGGGGGGGGGGGGGGGGGGGGGGGGGGGGGGGGGGGGGGGGGGGGGGGGGGGGGGGGGGGGGGGGGGGGGGGGGGGGGGGGGGGGGGGGGGGGGGGGGGGGGGGGGGGGGGGGGGGGGGGGGGGGGGGGGGGGGGGGGGGGGGGGGGGGGGGGGGGGGGGGGGGGGGGGGGGGGGGGGGGGGGGGGGGGGGGGGGGGGGGGGGGGGGGGGGGGGGGGGGGGGGGGGGGGGGGGGGGGGGGGGGGGGGGGGGGGGGGGGGGGGGGGGGGGGGGGGGGGGGGGGGGGGGGGGGGGGGGGGGGGGGGGGGGGGGGGGGGGGGGGGGGGGGGGGGGGGGGGGGGGGGGGGGGGGGGGGGGGGGGGGGGGGGGGGGGGGGGGGGGGGGGGGGGGGGGGGGGGGGGGGGGGGGGGGGGGGGGGGGGGGGGGGGGGGGGGGGGGGGGGGGGGGGGGGGGGGGGGGGGGGGGGGGGGGGGGGGGGGGGGGGGGGGGGGGGGGGGGGGGGGGGGGGGGGGGGGGGGGGGGGGGGGGGGGGGGGGGGGGGGGGGGGGGGGGGGGGGGGGGGGGGGGGGGGGGGGGGGGGGGGGGGGGGGGGGGGGGGGGGGGGGGGGGGGGGGGGGGGGGGGGGGGGGGGGGGGGGGGGGGGGGGGGGGGGGGGGGGGGGGGGGGGGGGGGGGGGGGGGGGGGGGGGGGGGGGGGGGGGGGGGGGGGGGGGGGGGGGGGGGGGGGGGGGGGGGGGGGGGGGGGGGGGGGGGGGGGGGGGGGGGGGGGGGGGGGGGGGGGGGGGGGGGGGGGGGGGGGGGGGGGGGGGGGGGGGGGGGGGGGGGGGGGGGGGGGGGGGGGGGGGGGGGGGGGGGGGGGGGGGGGGGGGGGGGGGGGGGGGGGGGGGGGGGGGGGGGGGGGGGGGGGGGGGGGGGGGGGGGGGGGGGGGGGGGGGGGGGGGGGGGGGGGGGGGGGGGGGGGGGGGGGGGGGGGGGGGGGGGGGGGGGGGGGGGGGGGGGGGGGGGGGGGGGGGGGGGGGGGGGGGGGGGGGGGGGGGGGGGGGGGGGGGGGGGGGGGGGGGGGGGGGGGGGGGGGGGGGGGGGGGGGGGGGGGGGGGGGGGGGGGGGGGGGGGGGGGGGGGGGGGGGGGGGGGGGGGGGGGGGGGGGGGGGGGGGGGGGGGGGGGGGGGGGGGGGGGGGGGGGGGGGGGGGGGGGGGGGGGGGGGGGGGGGGGGGGGGGGGGGGGGGGGGGGGGGGGGGGGGGGGGGGGGGGGGGGGGGGGGGGGGGGGGGGGGGGGGGGGGGGGGGGGGGGGGGGGGGGGGGGGGGGGGGGGGGGGGGGGGGGGGGGGGGGGGGGGGGGGGGGGGGGGGGGGGGGGGGGGGGGGGGGGGGGGGGGGGGGGGGGGGGGGGGGGGGGGGGGGGGGGGGGGGGGGGGGGGGGGGGGGGGGGGGGGGGGGGGGGGGGGGGGGGGGGGGGGGGGGGGGGGGGGGGGGGGGGGGGGGGGGGGGGGGGGGGGGGGGGGGGGGGGGGGGGGGGGGGGGGGGGGGGGGGGGGGGGGGGGGGGGGGGGGGGGGGGGGGGGGGGGGGGGGGGGGGGGGGGGGGGGGGGGGGGGGGGGGGGGGGGGGGGGGGGGGGGGGGGGGGGGGGGGGGGGGGGGGGGGGGGGGGGGGGGGGGGGGGGGGGGGGGGGGGGGGGGGGGGGGGGGGGGGGGGGGGGGGGGGGGGGGGGGGGGGGGGGGGGGGGGGGGGGGGGGGGGGGGGGGGGGGGGGGGGGGGGGGGGGGGGGGGGGGGGGGGGGGGGGGGGGGGGGGGGGGGGGGGGGGGGGGGGGGGGGGGGGGGGGGGGGGGGGGGGGGGGGGGGGGGGGGGGGGGGGGGGGGGGGGGGGGGGGGGGGGGGGGGGGGGGGGGGGGGGGGGGGGGGGGGGGGGGGGGGGGGGGGGGGGGGGGGGGGGGGGGGGGGGGGGGGGGGGGGGGGGGGGGGGGGGGGGGGGGGGGGGGGGGGGGGGGGGGGGGGGGGGGGGGGGGGGGGGGGGGGGGGGGGGGGGGGGGGGGGGGGGGGGGGGGGGGGGGGGGGGGGGGGGGGGGGGGGGGGGGGGGGGGGGGGGGGGGGGGGGGGGGGGGGGGGGGGGGGGGGGGGGGGGGGGGGGGGGGGGGGGGGGGGGGGGGGGGGGGGGGGGGGGGGGGGGGGGGGGGGGGGGGGGGGGGGGGGGGGGGGGGGGGGGGGGGGGGGGGGGGGGGGGGGGGGGGGGGGGGGGGGGGGGGGGGGGGGGGGGGGGGGGGGGGGGGGGGGGGGGGGGGGGGGGGGGGGGGGGGGGGGGGGGGGGGGGGGGGGGGGGGGGGGGGGGGGGGGGGGGGGGGGGGGGGGGGGGGGGGGGGGGGGGGGGGGGGGGGGGGGGGGGGGGGGGGGGGGGGGGGGGGGGGGGGGGGGGGGGGGGGGGGGGGGGGGGGGGGGGGGGGGGGGGGGGGGGGGGGGGGGGGGGGGGGGGGGGGGGGGGGGGGGGGGGGGGGGGGGGGGGGGGGGGGGGGGGGGGGGGGGGGGGGGGGGGGGGGGGGGGGGGGGGGGGGGGGGGGGGGGGGGGGGGGGGGGGGGGGGGGGGGGGGGGGGGGGGGGGGGGGGGGGGGGGGGGGGGGGGGGGGGGGGGGGGGGGGGGGGGGGGGGGGGGGGGGGGGGGGGGGGGGGGGGGGGGGGGGGGGGGGGGGGGGGGGGGGGGGGGGGGGGGGGGGGGGGGGGGGGGGGGGGGGGGGGGGGGGGGGGGGGGGGGGGGGGGGGGGGGGGGGGGGGGGGGGGGGGGGGGGGGGGGGGGGGGGGGGGGGGGGGGGGGGGGGGGGGGGGGGGGGGGGGGGGGGGGGGGGGGGGGGGGGGGGGGGGGGGGGGGGGGGGGGGGGGGGGGGGGGGGGGGGGGGGGGGGGGGGGGGGGGGGGGGGGGGGGGGGGGGGGGGGGGGGGGGGGGGGGGGGGGGGGGGGGGGGGGGGGGGGGGGGGGGGGGGGGGGGGGGGGGGGGGGGGGGGGGGGGGGGGGGGGGGGGGGGGGGGGGGGGGGGGGGGGGGGGGGGGGGGGGGGGGGGGGGGGGGGGGGGGGGGGGGGGGGGGGGGGGGGGGGGGGGGGGGGGGGGGGGGGGGGGGGGGGGGGGGGGGGGGGGGGGGGGGGGGGGGGGGGGGGGGGGGGGGGGGGGGGGGGGGGGGGGGGGGGGGGGGGGGGGGGGGGGGGGGGGGGGGGGGGGGGGGGGGGGGGGGGGGGGGGGGGGGGGGGGGGGGGGGGGGGGGGGGGGGGGGGGGGGGGGGGGGGGGGGGGGGGGGGGGGGGGGGGGGGGGGGGGGGGGGGGGGGGGGGGGGGGGGGGGGGGGGGGGGGGGGGGGGGGGGGGGGGGGGGGGGGGGGGGGGGGGGGGGGGGGGGGGGGGGGGGGGGGGGGGGGGGGGGGGGGGGGGGGGGGGGGGGGGGGGGGGGGGGGGGGGGGGGGGGGGGGGGGGGGGGGGGGGGGGGGGGGGGGGGGGGGGGGGGGGGGGGGGGGGGGGGGGGGGGGGGGGGGGGGGGGGGGGGGGGGGGGGGGGGGGGGGGGGGGGGGGGGGGGGGGGGGGGGGGGGGGGGGGGGGGGGGGGGGGGGGGGGGGGGGGGGGGGGGGGGGGGGGGGGGGGGGGGGGGGGGGGGGGGGGGGGGGGGGGGGGGGGGGGGGGGGGGGGGGGGGGGGGGGGGGGGGGGGGGGGGGGGGGGGGGGGGGGGGGGGGGGGGGGGGGGGGGGGGGGGGGGGGGGGGGGGGGGGGGGGGGGGGGGGGGGGGGGGGGGGGGGGGGGGGGGGGGGGGGGGGGGGGGGGGGGGGGGGGGGGGGGGGGGGGGGGGGGGGGGGGGGGGGGGGGGGGGGGGGGGGGGGGGGGGGGGGGGGGGGGGGGGGGGGGGGGGGGGGGGGGGGGGGGGGGGGGGGGGGGGGGGGGGGGGGGGGGGGGGGGGGGGGGGGGGGGGGGGGGGGGGGGGGGGGGGGGGGGGGGGGGGGGGGGGGGGGGGGGGGGGGGGGGGGGGGGGGGGGGGGGGGGGGGGGGGGGGGGGGGGGGGGGGGGGGGGGGGGGGGGGGGGGGGGGGGGGGGGGGGGGGGGGGGGGGGGGGGGGGGGGGGGGGGGGGGGGGGGGGGGGGGGGGGGGGGGGGGGGGGGGGGGGGGGGGGGGGGGGGGGGGGGGGGGGGGGGGGGGGGGGGGGGGGGGGGGGGGGGGGGGGGGGGGGGGGGGGGGGGGGGGGGGGGGGGGGGGGGGGGGGGGGGGGGGGGGGGGGGGGGGGGGGGGGGGGGGGGGGGGGGGGGGGGGGGGGGGGGGGGGGGGGGGGGGGGGGGGGGGGGGGGGGGGGGGGGGGGGGGGGGGGGGGGGGGGGGGGGGGGGGGGGGGGGGGGGGGGGGGGGGGGGGGGGGGGGGGGGGGGGGGGGGGGGGGGGGGGGGGGGGGGGGGGGGGGGGGGGGGGGGGGGGGGGGGGGGGGGGGGGGGGGGGGGGGGGGGGGGGGGGGGGGGGGGGGGGGGGGGGGGGGGGGGGGGGGGGGGGGGGGGGGGGGGGGGGGGGGGGGGGGGGGGGGGGGGGGGGGGGGGGGGGGGGGGGGGGGGGGGGGGGGGGGGGGGGGGGGGGGGGGGGGGGGGGGGGGGGGGGGGGGGGGGGGGGGGGGGGGGGGGGGGGGGGGGGGGGGGGGGGGGGGGGGGGGGGGGGGGGGGGGGGGGGGGGGGGGGGGGGGGGGGGGGGGGGGGGGGGGGGGGGGGGGGGGGGGGGGGGGGGGGGGGGGGGGGGGGGGGGGGGGGGGGGGGGGGGGGGGGGGGGGGGGGGGGGGGGGGGGGGGGGGGGGGGGGGGGGGGGGGGGGGGGGGGGGGGGGGGGGGGGGGGGGGGGGGGGGGGGGGGGGGGGGGGGGGGGGGGGGGGGGGGGGGGGGGGGGGGGGGGGGGGGGGGGGGGGGGGGGGGGGGGGGGGGGGGGGGGGGGGGGGGGGGGGGGGGGGGGGGGGGGGGGGGGGGGGGGGGGGGGGGGGGGGGGGGGGGGGGGGGGGGGGGGGGGGGGGGGGGGGGGGGGGGGGGGGGGGGGGGGGGGGGGGGGGGGGGGGGGGGGGGGGGGGGGGGGGGGGGGGGGGGGGGGGGGGGGGGGGGGGGGGGGGGGGGGGGGGGGGGGGGGGGGGGGGGGGGGGGGGGGGGGGGGGGGGGGGGGGGGGGGGGGGGGGGGGGGGGGGGGGGGGGGGGGGGGGGGGGGGGGGGGGGGGGGGGGGGGGGGGGGGGGGGGGGGGGGGGGGGGGGGGGGGGGGGGGGGGGGGGGGGGGGGGGGGGGGGGGGGGGGGGGGGGGGGGGGGGGGGGGGGGGGGGGGGGGGGGGGGGGGGGGGGGGGGGGGGGGGGGGGGGGGGGGGGGGGGGGGGGGGGGGGGGGGGGGGGGGGGGGGGGGGGGGGGGGGGGGGGGGGGGGGGGGGGGGGGGGGGGGGGGGGGGGGGGGAATTATTTGAACTAGCTTATACAGCTAGTTCAACTCTAGTGTAAAATTATTTGAACTAGCTTATAGATCTAGTTCAACTCTAGTGTAAAATTATTTGTACTCGGCTATAGAGCTAGTTCAACTCTAGTGTAAAATTATTGGGGGGGGGGGGAAATTATTTGAACTAGCTTATAGAGCTAGTTCAACTCTAGTGTAAAATTATTTGTACAAGCTTATAGAGCTAGTTCAACTCTAGTGTAAAATTACTTGTACTAGGCTATAGAGCTAGTTCAACTCCATTTTAAGAGTATTTGAACTAGCTTATAGAGCTAGTTCAACTCTAGTGTAAAATTATTTGTACTAGGCTATAGAGCTAGTTCAACTCTAGTGTAAAATTATTTGAACTAGCTTATAGAGCTAGTTCAACTCTAGTGTAAAATTATTTGACCTAGCTTATAGTGCTAGTTCAACTCTAGTGTAAAATTATTTGAACTAGCTTATAGAGGTAGTTCAACTCTAGTCTAAAATTATTTGTACAAGCTTATAGAG
>JAAAWM010007846.1:0-10501 GCA_036873465.1 Thinopyrum obtusiflorum
CGTAAAATGCTTGCCAAGTATGATGTTAATCATAGAATTGCATCTCCTTATCACCCACAGTCTAGTGGTCAAGTAGAATTGAGTAATAGAGAATTCAAATTAATTTTGCAAAAGTCTGTTAATAGATCTAGAAAGAATTGGTCCAAGAAACTTGATGATGCATTATGGGCCTATAGAACTGCATATAAAAATCCTATGGGTATGTCTCCGTATAAAATGGTTTATGGAAAAGCATGTCACTTACCTCTCGAACTAGAACATAAGGCATATTGGGCCATTAAAGAGCTCAACTATGATTTCAAACTTGCCGGTGAGAAGAGGTTATTTGACATTAGCTCACTTGATGAATGGAGAACCCAAGCCAATGAGAATGACAAACTGTTTAAAGAAAAAGTTAAAAGATGGCATGACAAAAGAATACAAAAGCGTGAGTTTAATGTAGGTGATTATGTATTATTATACAACTCTCGTTTAAGATTTTTTAAAGGAAAACTTCTCTATAAATGGGAAGGTCCTTACGTTATCGAGGAGGTCTATCGTTCCGGTGCCATAAAAATCAACAACTTCGAAGGCACAAATCCGAAGGTGGTGAACGGTCAAAGAATCAAACATTATATCTCAGGTAATCCTATAAACGTTGAAACCAATGTTATTGAAACCGTAACCCTGGAGGAATACATAAAGGACACCTTCCAGAACGTTCCAGACTCCGAAAAGGAATAGGTATGTGGTACGGTAAGTAAACCGACTCCAAAACAGTTCCAATGGCAATTTTTCTCCATTTTGGAATATTTAGAAAAATAGAAAAATAAGAAGCAGTCCGGGAAGGACACGAGGGCTCCACGAGGGTGGAGGGCGCGCCCTGCCCCCCGGGCGCGCCCCCTACCTCGTGGGCACCTCGTGTGCTCTCCGGACTCCGTTTTCTTGCACGATACGTATTTTGGTCGGTAAAAATTCATTATATAATCTCCCAAAGGTTTTGACTCCTGTACCACGCAAATATCCTCTGTTTTTGTTTCGAGCTGTTTCTGTAGCAGATTTGGAGGGGGGGGGGGGGGGGGGGGGGGGGGGGGGGGGGGGGGGGGGGGGGGGGGGGGGGGGGGGGGGGGGGGGGGGGGGGGGGGGGGGGGGGGGGGGGGGGGGGGGGGGGGGGGGGGGGGGGGGGGGGGGGGGGGGGGGGGGGGGGGGGGGGGGGGGGGGGGGGGGGGGGGGGGGGGGGGGGGGGGGGGGGGGGGGGGGGGGGGGGGGGGGGGGGGGGGGGGGGGGGGGGGGGGGGGGGGGGGGGGGGGGGGGGGGGGGGGGGGGGGGGGGGGGGGGGGGGGGGGGGGGGGGGGGGGGGGGGGGGGGGGGGGGGGGGGGGGGGGGGGGGGGGGGGGGGGGGGGGGGGGGGGGGGGGGGGGGGGGGGGGGGGGGGGGGGGGGGGGGGGGGGGGGGGGGGGGGGGGGGGGGGGGGGGGGGGGGGGGGGGGGGGGGGGGGGGGGGGGGGGGGGGGGGGGGGGGGGGGGGGGGGGGGGGGGGGGGGGGGGGGGGGGGGGGGGGGGGGGGGGGGGGGGGGGGGGGGGGGGGGGGGGGGGGGGGGGGGGGGGGGGGGGGGGGGGGGGGGGGGGGGGGGGGGGGGGGGGGGGGGGGGGGGGGGGGGGGGGGGGGGGGGGGGGGGGGGGGGGGGGGGGGGGGGGGGGGGGGGGGGGGGGGGGGGGGGGGGGGGGGGGGGGGGGGGGGGGGGGGGGGGGGGGGGGGGGGGGGGGGGGGGGGGGGGGGGGGGGGGGGGGGGGGGGGGGGGGGGGGGGGGGGGGGGGGGGGGGGGGGGGGGGGGGGGGGGGGGGGGGGGGGGGGGGGGGGGGGGGGGGGGGGGGGGGGGGGGGGGGGGGGGGGGGGGGGGGGGGGGGGGGGGGGGGGGGGGGGGGGGGGGGGGGGGGGGGGGGGGGGGGGGGGGGGGGGGGGGGGGGGGGGGGGGGGGGGGGGGGGGGGGGGGGGGGGGGGGGGGGGGGGGGGGGGGGGGGGGGGGGGGGGGGGGGGGGGGGGGGGGGGGGGGGGGGGGGGGGGGGGGGGGGGGGGGGGGGGGGGGGGGGGGGGGGGGGGGGGGGGGGGGGGGGGGGGGGGGGGGGGGGGGGGGGGGGGGGGGGGGGGGGGGGGGGGGGGGGGGGGGGGGGGGGGGGGGGGGGGGGGGGGGGGGGGGGGGGGGGGGGGGGGGGGGGGGGGGGGGGGGGGGGGGGGGGGGGGGGGGGGGGGGGGGGGGGGGGGGGGGGGGGGGGGGGGGGGGGGGGGGGGGGGGGGGGGGGGGGGGGGGGGGGGGGGGGGGGGGGGGGGGGGGGGGGGGGGGGGGGGGGGGGGGGGGGGGGGGGGGGGGGGGGGGGGGGGGGGGGGGGGGGGGGGGGGGGGGGGGGGGGGGGGGGGGGGGGGGGGGGGGGGGGGGGGGGGGGGGGGGGGGGGGGGGGGGGGGGGGGGGGGGGGGGGGGGGGGGGGGGGGGGGGGGGGGGGGGGGGGGGGGGGGGGGGGGGGGGGGGGGGGGGGGGGGGGGGGGGGGGGGGGGGGGGGGGGGGGGGGGGGGGGGGGGGGGGGGGGGGGGGGGGGGGGGGGGGGGGGGGGGGGGGGGGGGGGGGGGGGGGGGGGGGGGGGGGGGGGGGGGGGGGGGGGGGGGGGGGGGGGGGGGGGGGGGGGGGGGGGGGGGGGGGGGGGGGGGGGGGGGGGGGGGGGGGGGGGGGGGGGGGGGGGGGGGGGGGGGGGGGGGGGGGGGGGGGGGGGGGGGGGGGGGGGGGGGGGGGGGGGGGGGGGGGGGGGGGGGGGGGGGGGGGGGGGGGGGGGGGGGGGGGGGGGGGGGGGGGGGGGGGGGGGGGGGGGGGGGGGGGGGGGGGGGGGGGGGGGGGGGGGGGGGGGGGGGGGGGGGGGGGGGGGGGGGGGGGGGGGGGGGGGGGGGGGGGGGGGGGGGGGGGGGGGGGGGGGGGGGGGGGGGGGGGGGGGGGGGGGGGGGGGGGGGGGGGGGGGGGGGGGGGGGGGGGGGGGGGGGGGGGGGGGGGGGGGGGGGGGGGGGGGGGGGGGGGGGGGGGGGGGGGGGGGGGGGGGGGGGGGGGGGGGGGGGGGGGGGGGGGGGGGGGGGGGGGGGGGGGGGGGGGGGGGGGGGGGGGGGGGGGGGGGGGGGGGGGGGGGGGGGGGGGGGGGGGGGGGGGGGGGGGGGGGGGGGGGGGGGGGGGGGGGGGGGGGGGGGGGGGGGGGGGGGGGGGGGGGGGGGGGGGGGGGGGGGGGGGGGGGGGGGGGGGGGGGGGGGGGGGGGGGGGGGGGGGGGGGGGGGGGGGGGGGGGGGGGGGGGGGGGGGGGGGGGGGGGGGGGGGGGGGGGGGGGGGGGGGGGGGGGGGGGGGGGGGGGGGGGGGGGGGGGGGGGGGGGGGGGGGGGGGGGGGGGGGGGGGGGGGGGGGGGGGGGGGGGGGGGGGGGGGGGGGGGGGGGGGGGGGGGGGGGGGGGGGGGGGGGGGGGGGGGGGGGGGGGGGGGGGGGGGGGGGGGGGGGGGGGGGGGGGGGGGGGGGGGGGGGGGGGGGGGGGGGGGGGGGGGGGGGGGGGGGGGGGGGGGGGGGGGGGGGGGGGGGGGGGGGGGGGGGGGGGGGGGGGGGGGGGGGGGGGGGGGGGGGGGGGGGGGGGGGGGGGGGGGGGGGGGGGGGGGGGGGGGGGGGGGGGGGGGGGGGGGGGGGGGGGGGGGGGGGGGGGGGGGGGGGGGGGGGGGGGGGGGGGGGGGGGGGGGGGGGGGGGGGGGGGGGGGGGGGGGGGGGGGGGGGGGGGGGGGGGGGGGGGGGGGGGGGGGGGGGGGGGGGGGGGGGGGGGGGGGGGGGGGGGGGGGGGGGGGGGGGGGGGGGGGGGGGGGGGGGGGGGGGGGGGGGGGGGGGGGGGGGGGGGGGGGGGGGGGGGGGGGGGGGGGGGGGGGGGGGGGGGGGGGGGGGGGGGGGGGGGGGGGGGGGGGGGGGGGGGGGGGGGGGGGGGGGGGGGGGGGGGGGGGGGGGGGGGGGGGGGGGGGGGGGGGGGGGGGGGGGGGGGGGGGGGGGGGGGGGGGGGGGGGGGGGGGGGGGGGGGGGGGGGGGGGGGGGGGGGGGGGGGGGGGGGGGGGGGGGGGGGGGGGGGGGGGGGGGGGGGGGGGGGGGGGGGGGGGGGGGGGGGGGGGGGGGGGGGGGGGGGGGGGGGGGGGGGGGGGGGGGGGGGGGGGGGGGGGGGGGGGGGGGGGGGGGGGGGGGGGGGGGGGGGGGGGGGGGGGGGGGGGGGGGGGGGGGGGGGGGGGGGGGGGGGGGGGGGGGGGGGGGGGGGGGGGGGGGGGGGGGGGGGGGGGGGGGGGGGGGGGGGGGGGGGGGGGGGGGGGGGGGGGGGGGGGGGGGGGGGGGGGGGGGGGGGGGGGGGGGGGGGGGGGGGGGGGGGGGGGGGGGGGGGGGGGGGGGGGGGGGGGGGGGGGGGGGGGGGGGGGGGGGGGGGGGGGGGGGGGGGGGGGGGGGGGGGGGGGGGGGGGGGGGGGGGGGGGGGGGGGGGGGGGGGGGGGGGGGGGGGGGGGGGGGGGGGGGGGGGGGGGGGGGGGGGGGGGGGGGGGGGGGGGGGGGGGGGGGGGGGGGGGGGGGGGGGGGGGGGGGGGGGGGGGGGGGGGGGGGGGGGGGGGGGGGGGGGGGGGGGGGGGGGGGGGGGGGGGGGGGGGGGGGGGGGGGGGGGGGGGGGGGGGGGGGGGGGGGGGGGGGGGGGGGGGGGGGGGGGGGGGGGGGGGGGGGGGGGGGGGGGGGGGGGGGGGGGGGGGGGGGGGGGGGGGGGGGGGGGGGGGGGGGGGGGGGGGGGGGGGGGGGGGGGGGGGGGGGGGGGGGGGGGGGGGGGGGGGGGGGGGGGGGGGGGGGGGGGGGGGGGGGGGGGGGGGGGGGGGGGGGGGGGGGGGGGGGGGGGGGGGGGGGGGGGGGGGGGGGGGGGGGGGGGGGGGGGGGGGGGGGGGGGGGGGGGGGGGGGGGGGGGGGGGGGGGGGGGGGGGGGGGGGGGGGGGGGGGGGGGGGGGGGGGGGGGGGGGGGGGGGGGGGGGGGGGGGGGGGGGGGGGGGGGGGGGGGGGGGGGGGGGGGGGGGGGGGGGGGGGGGGGGGGGGGGGGGGGGGGGGGGGGGGGGGGGGGGGGGGGGGGGGGGGGGGGGGGGGGGGGGGGGGGGGGGGGGGGGGGGGGGGGGGGGGGGGGGGGGGGGGGGGGGGGGGGGGGGGGGGGGGGGGGGGGGGGGGGGGGGGGGGGGGGGGGGGGGGGGGGGGGGGGGGGGGGGGGGGGGGGGGGGGGGGGGGGGGGGGGGGGGGGGGGGGGGGGGGGGGGGGGGGGGGGGGGGGGGGGGGGGGGGGGGGGGGGGGGGGGGGGGGGGGGGGGGGGGGGGGGGGGGGGGGGGGGGGGGGGGGGGGGGGGGGGGGGGGGGGGGGGGGGGGGGGGGGGGGGGGGGGGGGGGGGGGGGGGGGGGGGGGGGGGGGGGGGGGGGGGGGGGGGGGGGGGGGGGGGGGGGGGGGGGGGGGGGGGGGGGGGGGGGGGGGGGGGGGGGGGGGGGGGGGGGGGGGGGGGGGGGGGGGGGGGGGGGGGGGGGGGGGGGGGGGGGGGGGGGGGGGGGGGGGGGGGGGGGGGGGGGGGGGGGGGGGGGGGGGGGGGGGGGGGGGGGGGGGGGGGGGGGGGGGGGGGGGGGGGGGGGGGGGGGGGGGGGGGGGGGGGGGGGGGGGGGGGGGGGGGGGGGGGGGGGGGGGGGGGGGGGGGGGGGGGGGGGGGGGGGGGGGGGGGGGGGGGGGGGGGGGGGGGGGGGGGGGGGGGGGGGGGGGGGGGGGGGGGGGGGGGGGGGGGGGGGGGGGGGGGGGGGGGGGGGGGGGGGGGGGGGGGGGGGGGGGGGGGGGGGGGGGGGGGGGGGGGGGGGGGGGGGGGGGGGGGGGGGGGGGGGGGGGGGGGGGGGGGGGGGGGGGGGGGGGGGGGGGGGGGGGGGGGGGGGGGGGGGGGGGGGGGGGGGGGGGGGGGGGGGGGGGGGGGGGGGGGGGGGGGGGGGGGGGGGGGGGGGGGGGGGGGGGGGGGGGGGGGGGGGGGGGGGGGGGGGGGGGGGGGGGGGGGGGGGGGGGGGGGGGGGGGGGGGGGGGGGGGGGGGGGGGGGGGGGGGGGGGGGGGGGGGGGGGGGGGGGGGGGGGGGGGGGGGGGGGGGGGGGGGGGGGGGGGGGGGGGGGGGGGGGGGGGGGGGGGGGGGGGGGGGGGGGGGGGGGGGGGGGGGGGGGGGGGGGGGGGGGGGGGGGGGGGGGGGGGGGGGGGGGGGGGGGGGGGGGGGGGGGGGGGGGGGGGGGGGGGGGGGGGGGGGGGGGGGGGGGGGGGGGGGGGGGGGGGGGGGGGGGGGGGGGGGGGGGGGGGGGGGGGGGGGGGGGGGGGGGGGGGGGGGGGGGGGGGGGGGGGGGGGGGGGGGGGGGGGGGGGGGGGGGGGGGGGGGGGGGGGGGGGGGGGGGGGGGGGGGGGGGGGGGGGGGGGGGGGGGGGGGGGGGGGGGGGGGGGGGGGGGGGGGGGGGGGGGGGGGGGGGGGGGGGGGGGGGGGGGGGGGGGGGGGGGGGGGGGGGGGGGGGGGGGGGGGGGGGGGGGGGGGGGGGGGGGGGGGGGGGGGGGGGGGGGGGGGGGGGGGGGGGGGGGGGGGGGGGGGGGGGGGGGGGGGGGGGGGGGGGGGGGGGGGGGGGGGGGGGGGGGGGGGGGGGGGGGGGGGGGGGGGGGGGGGGGGGGGGGGGGGGGGGGGGGGGGGGGGGGGGGGGGGGGGGGGGGGGGGGGGGGGGGGGGGGGGGGGGGGGGGGGGGGGGGGGGGGGGGGGGGGGGGGGGGGGGGGGGGGGGGGGGGGGGGGGGGGGGGGGGGGGGGGGGGGGGGGGGGGGGGGGGGGGGGGGGGGGGGGGGGGGGGGGGGGGGGGGGGGGGGGGGGGGGGGGGGGGGGGGGGGGGGGGGGGGGGGGGGGGGGGGGGGGGGGGGGGGGGGGGGGGGGGGGGGGGGGGGGGGGGGGGGGGGGGGGGGGGGGGGGGGGGGGGGGGGGGGGGGGGGGGGGGGGGGGGGGGGGGGGGGGGGGGGGGGGGGGGGGGGGGGGGGGGGGGGGGGGGGGGGGGGGGGGGGGGGGGGGGGGGGGGGGGGGGGGGGGGGGGGGGGGGGGGGGGGGGGGGGGGGGGGGGGGGGGGGGGGGGGGGGGGGGGGGGGGGGGGGGGGGGGGGGGGGGGGGGGGGGGGGGGGGGGGGGGGGGGGGGGGGGGGGGGGGGGGGGGGGGGGGGGGGGGGGGGGGGGGGGGGGGGGGGGGGGGGGGGGGGGGGGGGGGGGGGGGGGGGGGGGGGGGGGGGGGGGGGGGGGGGGGGGGGGGGGGGGGGGGGGGGGGGGGGGGGGGGGGGGGGGGGGGGGGGGGGGGGGGGGGGGGGGGGGGGGGGGGGGGGGGGGGGGGGGGGGGGGGGGGGGGGGGGGGGGGGGGGGGGGGGGGGGGGGGGGGGGGGGGGGGGGGGGGGGGGGGGGGGGGGGGGGGGGGGGGGGGGGGGGGGGGGGGGGGGGGGGGGGGGGGGGGGGGGGGGGGGGGGGGGGGGGGGGGGGGGGGGGGGGGGGGGGGGGGGGGGGGGGGGGGGGGGGGGGGGGGGGGGGGGGGGGGGGGGGGGGGGGGGGGGGGGGGGGGGGGGGGGGGGGGGGGGGGGGGGGGGGGGGGGGGGGGGGGGGGGGGGGGGGGGGGGGGGGGGGGGGGGGGGGGGGGGGGGGGGGGGGGGGGGGGGGGGGGGGGGGGGGGGGGGGGGGGGGGGGGGGGGGGGGGGGGGGGGGGGGGGGGGGGGGGGGGGGGGGGGGGGGGGGGGGGGGGGGGGGGGGGGGGGGGGGGGGGGGGGGGGGGGGGGGGGGGGGGGGGGGGGGGGGGGGGGGGGGGGGGGGGGGGGGGGGGGGGGGGGGGGGGGGGGGGGGGGGGGGGGGGGGGGGGGGGGGGGGGGGGGGGGGGGGGGGGGGGGGGGGGGGGGGGGGGGGGGGGGGGGGGGGGGGGGGGGGGGGGGGGGGGGGGGGGGGGGGGGGGGGGGGGGGGGGGGGGGGGGGGGGGGGGGGGGGGGGGGGGGGGGGGGGGGGGGGGGGGGGGGGGGGGGGGGGGGGGGGGGGGGGGGGGGGGGGGGGGGGGGGGGGGGGGGGGGGGGGGGGGGGGGGGGGGGGGGGGGGGGGGGGGGGGGGGGGGGGGGGGGGGGGGGGGGGGGGGGGGGGGGGGGGGGGGGGGGGGGGGGGGGGGGGGGGGGGGATGGGATGGTCAAAGGTAGTATTGGAAGGGAGAGACAATGTAAAGAAGACAATGCAAGCTAGTGTGCTGCTAATACAAACGTATTAGCAAACAATTTGTTTCAGTAAGTACACTAATCATAGAATGGAAAGAAGGAAATAACATGGCCATTTGGGGAATCTGACATAATATATGCAAAGGTACATCTGCAATACAAATTGCTTGTCTGCACCTTGAATGCATTCCTAACTTAATATTTCTCGGGCACATGACTTCAATCGACTTACAATATATCAAGCACCCAGATTGTAAAACGAATATGTGACAGTATGTGCTAAAAAGAGTACAAAGGAAGCCATGGTATAATTAGGGTTGGGGTTGTAGGCTCTTTCTCCCCACAACATCTGGATATGCAACAGAGGAATCAGCATGCATTTTGAGGAGTATATAGGTGGAGCATCCAGGTGTCGGCCAATTGAACGTCCTATCCACGGTGACACAACATGATAACCTGATCGTGTAGGTTATAGAAATCAGACAGATACGTGAAGAAAACATAGCAAGAGACGAGGAAGACACACATGCACGAACTATTGCGTCACAAGATGCTTTGGTAGAGGGCGGGCAAGATGGTCCAGATCGAGAAGTGCATGGTGTTAGGAAATAAACCATGATGCATGCATCGCGTGATGTCAATTGGATAGATTAGTCGTTGCTAATGCAAGTCATTAGGAGTCCAGCGAGGAGCTGCATGCATTAAGCCAGTCTGTGGCCATCCTTCTACACCACTTCTCGTGGATCATATGTGTGGGTGCGCATGGATCTCGTAGTGCATGAGTGTTGCTCGTGTAGAAGTGGTTAGAGGTCCTGCATGCGTGCGTGCGGTGAAGACATGGCCAGGTTGTTGGTTTAGCCGGTGTGTGTGCTAGGCTATATAAGCCGATGTAATCGTCTTGTTCATAGAGGCATAGAGCCGAGTGGAATACATAGGAGAAAAAGGCCAGCATTCGTCGCTGGGGGCATCTGTTGCCGGACGGGCTTTCGTCGCCTGGCAAACTAGCGTGACTCGTATTCTTCTTCGTTGTTCATTGATCCTCGGCTCCAACAACTAGCTAGGCGTTAGCAACGTCATCAACGGTGGCGATGGCGCCTCCTCATCCGATTGAGTTCACATGGTCTATGACATGTAGCACCTTGCTCCCTCGTCCGTACCCATCATCTATGGCACCGACGTGGTCGACGGACACATGCATGTGTTGATCTGTGTTCAGGGCAAGAGAATGCATAAGGGATCTTCCCAAATGAACATTGTAGTCTACATATCTTTCCAACCCTCGATCGTCCCACTCCGAAATGAAAATATAGAGAAACAAAATCATGAGACAAATCAACCTCCTAACTCACTAAGTCGGTCAAATTTAACTACTCCAATATGGCAATATCGCCCGACGGTGGCAAGAAGATCACCTGGTGGAGGCTTGGCAAGGCGATGGCCAGTGAATGCTAAGAAAGGAGATGTAGCTGGTATACGGTTTATGAGGATTGTACGGGGAGGATTTCATCCTATGGATATATGGTTGTGTTTTATATAGGAAGAACCAAGGAAGAGGAAGAGACATGCATGTTATTGGAAGGGGAAGGGAAGAAGTCGTCACAAAGAAGCTTGTTGGTGGCTAGACAACTCATATTGCCCCGGGTCTTCATCATCTAATAATGGGTTGCATGTTGGCTGGAGTAATGGACTGCATGCGCATAGTTGCTAGTTTGTAGAGCAACCAAAACTGAAAGGGCGTAACTGAAACGGTTCACAGAAAAATGGGAATCAGAAGGATTAGCCAAATGGAGGAGTTTTTTTGCGGGGAAGCCAAGTGGAGGGTTAGTGCTGATGTGGCTATAGGAGAATGGATGCTGATGTGGATAGGCTGCATGCTTAGTTAAATAGGTTAGTGGGGATGAACTATTTAGGTATTATAGATGTGTTCCTCCGGTGTCATGGTTTGAATAATATCGCTTTCAACATTAATAGGTGTACCTGAGGTATAGTGTTTTATTCTTTGCCCATTGACAACCTTTGGGTTGGTACCTTTGGCATTATTTATTTTGATAGCTCCAGAACAATAAACTTCTTCGATAATATATGGTCCTTCCCATTTGGAGAGAAGTTTTCCTGCAAAGAATCTAAAACGAGAGTTGTATAAAAGAACATATTCTCCAACTTTGAATTCCCGCTTTTGGATTCTTTTGTCATGCCACCTTTGAACTTTTTCTTTAAATAACTTGGCATTTTCATAGGCTTGGGTTCTCCA
>JAAAWM010007847.1:0-10516 GCA_036873465.1 Thinopyrum obtusiflorum
AAATCCCTTTGTAATAGATGAGTTTTCGTCCGAAACCCCGATACTTTGAAAGACATTGTCAAGTTTGCACATGAAGTGCATTCAATTTTTGCCGTAACCCTCTCAACTCTCTAGCACAGGCTATGTGGGTGAAATTATGATACCATGCCAAGTTTCAACCTTTTCAGAGTTCATAGTGATTTTCAATTTCAGGGTCATTTAGTTCAAAAAATCATTAAATGCAAGAAAAATGGCAAATGAAATCAGAAAAAGTTGAAAATAGATGATGTGGCTTTGAATGGTGCAAATTGAACGCACAAAAAGTCTGGAGTTAAAATAAGTTAAAAAATGAAATTCCTTTGTAATAGATGAGTTTTCGTCCGAAACCGTGATACTTTCAAAGAGATTGTCAAGTTTGTACATGAAGTGCATATAGTTTTTGCCGTAACCCTCTCAACTTTTTAGCACATGCTATGTGGGTAAAATTATGATACGATGCCAAGTTTCAACCTTTTCAGAGCTTATTTGTAGTGCTTTTCAATTTCCCGGTCATTTAGCTCAAAAAATATTAAATACATGAACAAAGGAAATGAAGTCTCAAAAGGGTTGAAAATTCATGATGTGGCTTTGAATGGTGCATATTGAACGCAAAAAAAATTCTGGAGTTAAAATAAGTAAAAAAATGAAATCCCTTTGTAATATATGAGTTTTCGACCGAAACCCTACTACTTTGAATAAGATTGTCCAGTTTGTACACGAAGTGCATCCCGTTGTTGCCGTAACCCTCCCAACTTTATAGCACATGCTATGTGGGTGAGATTATGATACCATGCCAAGTTTCAACGTTTTCAGAGCTCATTTGTAGTGCTTTTCAATTTCACGGTCATTTAGTTCAAAAAAATCATTAAATACCTGAAAAAAGGAAATGAATTCAGAAAAGGGTTTGAAATTGATGATGTGGCTTTGAATGGTGCATATTGAACACACAAAAAGTCTGGAGTTAAAATAAGTTAAAAAATGAAATCCCTTTATAATAAATGAGTTTTTGTCCGAAACCCTAATACTTTGAAAGAGATTGTTCACTTTGTACACGAAGTGCATCCAGTTTTTGCCGTAACCCTCTCAACTATTTAGCACATGCTATGTGGGTGAAATTATAATACCATGTAAAGTTTCAACCTTTTCAGAGCTCATTTCTAGTGCTTTTCAATTTCAGGGTCATTTACCTCAAAACAATTATTAAATGCATGACAAATAGCAAATGAAGTAAGAAAAGGGTTGCAAATTGATGATGTGCCTTTGAATGGTGCATATCGAATGCACAAAAAGTCTAGAGTGAAAATAAGTTAAAAAATGAAGTCCCTTTGTAATAGATGAGTTTTCGTCAGAAACCGTGATACTTTGAAAGAGATTGTCCAGTTTGTACATGAAGTGCATCAAGTTTTTGCATAACCCTCTCAACTTTTTAGCACATTCTATGTGGGTGAAATTATGATAGCATGCCAAGTTTAAACCTTTTCAGAGCTCATTTGTAGTGCTTTTGAATTTCACGGTAATTTAGCTCAAAAAAATCATTAAATACATGAAAAAAGGAAATGAAGTCATAAAAGGGTTTAAAATTGATGATGTGGCTTTGAATGGTGCATATTGAACGCACAAAAAGTCTGGAGTTAAAATAAGTTTAGAAATCAAATTTGTTCGTACTAGATGAGTTTTCGTCCGAAACCCTCAACTTTGAAAGAGATTGTTCACTTTGTACACGAAGTGCATACAGTTTTTGCCGTAACCCTCTCAACTTTTTAGCACATGCTATGTGGGTGAAATTATGATACCATGCCAAGTTTCAACCTTTTCAGAGCTCATTTGTAGTGCTTTTCAATTTCAGGGTCATTTACCTCAAAACAATCATTAAATGCATGAAAATTGCAAATGAAGTCAGAAAAGGGTTGTAAATTGATGATGTGCCTTTGAATGGTGCATATTGAATGCACAAAAAGTCTAGAGTGAAAATAAGTTAAATAATGAAGTCCCTTTGTAATAGATGAATTTTCGTCAGAAACCGTGATACTTTGAAAGAGATTGTCCAGTTTTTACATGAAGTGCATCCAGTTTTTGCCGTAACCCTCTCAACTTTGTAGCACATGCTATGTGGATGAAATTATGATACCGTGCCATGTTTAAACCTTTTCAGTGCTCATTTGTGGTGCTTTTCAATTTCACGGTCATTTAGCTCAAAAAATCATTAAATACATGAAAAAAGGAAATGAAGTCAGAAAAGGGTTGAAAATTGATGATGTGGCTTTGAATGGTGCATATTGAACGCACAAAAAGTCTGGAGTTAAAATAAGTTAGAATATGTAATCTCTTTGTAATAGATGAGTTTTCGTCCGAAACCCTAATACTCTGAAGGAGATTGTCCAGTTTGTACACGAAGTGCATCCAGTTTTTGCCGTAACCCTCTCAACTTTTAGTAAATGCTATGTGGGTGAGATTATGATACCATGCCAAGTTTCAACCTTTTCAGAGCTCATTTGTGGTGCTTTTCAATTTCATGGTGATTTAGCTCAAAAAAATAATTAAATACATCAAAAAAGGAAATGAAGGCTGAAAAGGGTTTAAAATTGATGATGTGGCTTTCAATGGTGCATATTGAACGCACAAAAAGTCTGGAGTTAAAATAAGTTAAAAAATGAAGTCCCTTTGTAATAGATGAGTTTTCGTCAGAAACCGTGATACTTTGAAAGAGATTGTCCAGTTTGTACATGAAGTGCATCGAGTTTTTGCCGTAACCCTGTCAACTTTTTAGCACATGCTATGTGGGTGAAATTATAATACCATGTCAAGTTTCAACATCTTTAGAGTCCATTTGTAGTGTTTTTCAATTTCAGAGTCATTTAGCTCAAAAAATCATTAAATGCATGAAAAATAGCAAATGAAGTCTGGAAAGGGTTGAAAATTGATGATGTGGCTTTGAATGGTGCATATTGAACGCACAAAAAGTATGGAGTTAAATTAAGTTAAAAAAATAAATCCCTTTGTAATAGATGAGTTTTCGCCGAAACCCCGATACTTTGAAAGAGTTTGTCAAGTTTGCACATGAAGTGCATTCTGTTTTTGCCGTAACCCTCTCAACTCTCTAGCACAGGCTATGTGGGTGAAATTATGATACCATGCCAAGTTTGAACCTTTTCAGAGTTCATAGTGATTTTCAATTTCAGGGTCATTTAGCTCAAAAAATCATTAAATGCAAGAAAAATAGCAAATGAAATCAGAAAAAGTTGAAAATTGATGATGTGGCTTTGAATGCTGCATATTGAACGCACAAAAAGTCTGGAGTTAAAATAAGTTAAAAAATGAAATTCCTTTCTAATAGATGAGTTTTCGTCCGAAACCGTGATACTTTGAAAGAGATTGTCTAGTTTGTACATGAAGTGCATCCAGGTTTTTGCCGTAACCCTCTCAACTTTGTAGCACATTCTATGTGGGTGAAATTATGATACCATGCCAAGTTTTAACCTTTTCAGAGCTCATTTGTCGAGCTTTTCAATTTCACGGTCATTGAGCTCAAAAAATCATTAAATACATGAAAAAAAGAAATGAAGTCTGAAAAGGGTTTAAAATTGATGATGTGGCTTTGAAGGTGCATATTGAACGCCAAAAAATCTAGAATTAAAATAAGTTAAAAAAAGAAATCCCTTTGTAATAGATGAGTTTCCGACCGAAACCCTAATACTTTGAATAAGATTGTCCAGTTTGTAGACGAAGTGCATCCAGTTGTTGCCGTAACCCTCTCAACTTTTTAGCACATGCTATGTGGGTGAGATTATGATACCATGCCAAGTTTCAACCTTTTCAGAGCTCATTTGTAGTGCTTTTCAATTTCACGGTCATTTAGCTCAAAAACAAATCATTAAATACATGAAAAAAGGAAATGGATTCAGAAAAGGGTTTGAAATTGATGATGTGGCTTTGAATGGTGCATATTGAACGCACACAAAGTCTGGAGTTAAAATAAGTTAAAAAATGAAATCCCTTAGTAATAGATGAGTTTTTGTGCGAAACCCTAATACTTTGAAAGAGATTGTTCACTTTGTACACGAAGTGCATCCAGTTTTTGCCGTAACCCTCTCAACTATTTATCACATGCTATGTGGGTGAAATTATAATACCATGCCAAGTTTCAACCTTTTCAGAGCTCATTTCTAGTGCTTTTCAATTTCAGGGTCATTTACCTCAAAACAATTATTAAATGCATGAAAAAAAGGAAATGAAGTCAGAAAAGGGTTGTAAATTGATGATGTGCCTTTGAATGGTGCATATTGAATGCACAAAAAGTCTAGAGTGACAATAAGTTAAAAAATGAAGTCCCTTTGCAATAGATGAGTTTTCGTCAGAAACCGTGATACTTTGAAAGTGATTTTCTAGTTTGTACATCAAGTGCATCCAGTTTTTGCCGTAACCCTCTCAACTTTGTAGCACATGCTATGTGGGGGGGGGGGGGGGGGGGGGGGGGGGGGGGGGGGGGGGGGGGGGGGGGGGGGGGGGGGGGGGGGGGGGGGGGGGGGGGGGGGGGGGGGGGGGGGGGGGGGGGGGGGGGGGGGGGGGGGGGGGGGGGGGGGGGGGGGGGGGGGGGGGGGGGGGGGGGGGGGGGGGGGGGGGGGGGGGGGGGGGGGGGGGGGGGGGGGGGGGGGCTTTGAATGGTGCGTATTGAACGCACAAAAAGTCTGCAGTTAAAATAAGTTAAAAATGAAATCCCTTTGTAATAGATGAGTTTTCGTCTGAAACCCTAATACTTTGAAGGAGATTGTCCAGTTTGTACACGAAGTGCATCCAGTTTTTGCCGTAACCCTCTCAACTTTTAGTACATGCTATGTGGGTGAGATTATGATACCACGCCAAGTTTTAACCTTTTCAGAGCTCATTTGTGGTGCTTTTCAATTTCACGGTCATTTAGCTCAAAAAAATCATTAAATACAAGAAAAAAGGAAATGAATTCAGAAAAGGGTTTGAAATTGATGATGTGGCTTTGAATGGTGCATATTGAACGCACACAAAGTCTGGAGTTAAAATAAGTTAAAAAATGAAATCCCTTTGTAATAGATGAGTTTTTGTGCGAAACCCTAATACTTTGAAAGAGATTGTTCACTTTGTACACGAAGTGCATCCAGTTTTTGTCGTAACCCTCTCTACTATTTAGCACATGCTATGTGCGTGAAATTATAATACCACCCCCCCCCCCCCCCCCCCCCCCCCCCCCCCCCCCCCCCCCCCCCCCCCCCCCCCCCCCCCCCCCCCCCCCCCCCCCCCCCCCCCCCCCCCCCCCCCCCCCCCCCCCCCCCCCCCCCCCCCCCCCCCCCCCCCCCCCCCCCCCCCCCCCCCCCCCCCCCCCCCCCCCCCCCCCCCCCCCCCCCCCCCCCCCCCCCCCCCCCCCCCCCCCCCCCCCCCCCCCCCCCCCCCCCCCCCCCCCCCCCCCCCCCCCCCCCCCCCCCCCCCCCCCCCCCCCCCCCCCCCCCCCCCCCCCCCACTCCAGAATTTTTTTTGCGTTCAATATGCACCATTCAAAGCCACATAATCAAGTTTCAACCCTTTTGAGACTTCATTTCCATTGTTCATGTATTTAATAATTTTTTTGAGCTAAATGACCGTGAAATTGAAAAGCACTACAAATAAGCTCTTAAAAGGTTGAAACTTGGCATGGTATCATAATTTCACCCACATAGCATGTGCTAAAAAGTTGAGAGGGTTACCGTGAAAACTAGATGCACTTCATGTACAAACTGGACAATCTCTTTCAAAGTATCACGGTTTCGGGCGAAAACTCATCTATTACAAAGGAATTTCATTTTTTAACTCGTTTTAACTCCAGACTTTGTGTGCGTTCAATATGCACCATTCAAAGCACATCATCTATTTTCAACCTTTTCTGATTTCATTTGCTATTTTTCTTGCATTTAATGATTTTTTGAGGTAATTGACCCTGAAATTTAAAATCACTATGAACTCTGAAAAGATTGAAACTTGGCATGGTATCATAATTTCACCCACGTAGCCTGTGCTAGAGAGTTGAGAGGGTTACGGCAAAAACTGAATGCACTTCATGTGCAAACTTGACAATCTCTTTCAAAGTATCGGGGTTTCGGACGAAAACTCATCTATTACAAATTGATTTAATTTTTTTTAACTTAATTTAACTCCAGAGTCTTTGTGCGTTCAATATGCACCATTCAAAGCCACATCATCAATTTTCAACCCTTTCCAGACTTCATTTGCTATTTTTCATGCATTTAATGATTTTTTGAGCTAAATGACCCTGAAATTGAAAAACACTACAAATGGACTCTAAAGAGGTTAAAACTTCACATGGTATCATAATTTCACCCACATATCATGTACTAAAAAGTTGAGAGGGTTACGGCAAAAACTGGATGCACTTCGTGTACAAACTTGACAATCTCTTTCAAAGTATCAGGGTTTTGGATGAAAAGTCATCTATTACAAAGGGATCTCATTTTTTTAACTTATTTTAGCTCCAGACTTTGTGTGAGTTCAATATGCACCATTCAAAGCCGCATCATTAATTTTCAAACCTTTTCTGACTTCATTTCCTTTTTTCATGTATTTAATGATTTTTTTGAACTAAATGACCGTGAAATTGAAAAGCACCACAAATGAGCTCTGAAAAGGTTGAAACTTGGCATGGTATCATAATCTCACCCACATAGCATGTACTAAAAGTTGAGAGGGTTACGGCAAAAACTGCATGCACTTCGTGTACAAACTGGACAATCTCCTTCAAAGTATTAGGGTTTCGGACGAAAACTCATCTATTACAAAGGGATTTTATTTTTTAACTTATTGTAACTCCAGACTTTTTGTGCGTTCAATATGCACCATTCAAAGCCACATCATCAATTTTCAACCCTTTTCTGACTTCATTTCCTTTTTTCATGTATTTAATGATTTTTTGAACTAAATGACCGTGAAATTGAAAAGCACTACAAATGAGCACTGAAAAGGTTTAAACTTGGCATGGTATCATAATTTCACCCACATAGCATGTGCTACAAAGTTGAGAGGGTTACGGCAAAAACTGGATGCACTTCATGTACAAACTAGACAATCACTTTCAAAGTATCATGGTTTCTGACGAAAACTCATCTATTACAAAGGGACTTCATTTTTTAACTTATGGTCACTCTAGACTTTTTGTGCATTCAATATGCACCATCCAAAGGCACATCATCAATTTACAACCCTTTTCTGACTTCATTTGCTATTTTTCATGCATTTAATAATTGTTTTGAGGTAAATGACCCTGAAATTGAAGAGCACTAGAAATGAGCTCTGAAAAGGTTGAAACTTGGCATGGTTTTATAATTTCACGCACATAGCATGTGCTAAATAGTTGAGAGGGTTACCGCAAAAACTGGATGCACTTCGTGTACAAAGTGAACAATCACTTTCAAAGTATTAGGGTTTCGCACAAAAACTCATCTATTACAAAGGGATTTCATTTTTTAACTTATTTTAACTCCAGACTTTGTGTGCGTTCAATATGCACCATTCAAAGCCACATCATCAATTTCAAACCCTTTTCTGAATTCATTTCCTTTTTTCATGTATTTAATGATTTTTTGAGCTAAATGACCGTGAAATTGAAAAGCACCACAAATGAGCTCTGAAAAGGTTGAAACTTGGCATCGTATCATAATCTCACCCACATAGCATGTCCTAAAAGTTGAAAGGTTTACGGCAAAAACTGGATGCACTTCGTGTACAAACTGGACAATCTCCTTCAAACCCCCCCCCCCCCCCCCCCCCCCCCCCCCCCCCCCCCCCCCCCCCCCCCCCCCCCCCCCCCCCCCCCCCCCCCCCCCCCCCCCCCCCCCCCCCCCCCCCCCCCCCCCCCCCCCCCCCCCCCCCCCCCCCCCCCCCCCCCCCCCCCCCCCCCCCCCCCCCCCCCCCCCCCCCCCCCCCCCCCCCCCCCCCCCCCCCCCCCCCCCCCCCCCCCCCCCCCCCCCCCCCCCCCCCCCCCCCCCCCCCCCCCCCCCCCCCCCCCCCCCCCCCCCCCCCCCCCCCCCCCCCCCCCCCCCCCCCCCCCCCCCCCCCCCCCCCCCCCCCCCCCCCCCCCCCCCCCCCCCCCCCCCCCCCCCCCCCCCCCCCCCCCCCCCCCCCCCCCCCCCCCCCCCCCCCCCCCCCCCCCCCCCCCCCCCCCCCCCCCCCCCCCCCCCCCCCCCCCCCCCCCCCCCCCCCCCCCCCCCCCCCCCCCCCCCCCGTGGTGCTTTTCAATTTCACGGTCATTTAGTTCAAAAAAATCATTAAATACAAGAAAAAAGGAAATGAATTCAGAAAAGGGTTTCAAATTGATGATGCGGCTTTGAATGGTGCATATTGAACGCACACAAAGCCTGGAGCTAAAATAAGTTAAAAAAATGAGATCCCTTTGTAATAGATGAGTTTTTGTGCGAAACCCTAATACTTTGAAAGAGATTGTTCACTTTGTACACGAAGTGCATCCAGTTTTTGACGTAACCCTCTCTACTATTTAGCACATGCTATGTGCGTGAAATTATAATACCATGCCAAGTTTCAACCTTTTCAGAGCTCATTTCTAGTGCTTTTCAATTTCAGGGTCATTTACCTCAAAACAATTATTAAATGCATGAAAAATAGCAAATGAAGTCAGAAAATTGTTGTAAATTGATGATGTGCCTTTGAATGGTGCATATTGAATGCACAAAAAGTCTAGAGTGACCATAAGTTAAAAAATGAAGTTCCTTTGTAATAGATGAGTTTTCGTCAGAAACCGTGATACTTTGAAAGTGATTGCCCCCCCCCCCCCCCCCCCCCCCCCCCCCCCCCCCCCCCCCCCCCCCCCCCCCCCCCCCCCCCCCCCCCCCCCCCCCCCCCCCCCCCCCCCCCCCCCCCCCCCCCCCCCCCCCCCCCCCCCCCCCCCCCCCCCCCCCCCCCCCCCCCCCCCCCCCCCCCCCCCCCCCCCCCCCCCCCCCCCCCCCCCCCCCCCCCCCCCCCCCCCCCCCCCCCCCCCCCCCCCCCCCCCCCCCCCCCCCCCCCCCCCCCCCCCCCCCCCCCCCCCCCCCCCCCCCCCCCCCCCCCCCCCCCCCCCCCCCCCCCCCCCCCCCCCCCCCCCCCCCCCCCCCCCCCCCCCCCCCCCCCCCCCCCCCCCCCCCCCCCCCCCCCCCCCCCCCCCCCCCCCCCCCCCCCCCCCCCCCCCCCCCCCCCCCCCCCCCCCCCCCCCCCCCCCCCCCCCCCCCCCCCCCCCCCCCCCCCCCCCCCCCCCCCCCCCCCCCCCCCCCCCCCCCCCCCCCCCCCCCCCCCCCCCCCCCCCCCCCCCCCCCCCCCCCCCCCCCCCCCCCCGGAAATGAAGTCAGAAAAGGTTTGAAAATTGATGATGCGGCTTTGAATGGTGCGTATTGAACGCACACAAAGTCTGGAGCTAAAATAAGTTAAAAAAAATGAGATCCCTTTGTAATAGATGAGTTTTCATCCAAAACCCTGATACTTTGAAAGAGATTGTCAAGTTTGCACACGAAGTGCATTCAGTTTTTGCCGTAACCCTCTCAACTTTTTAGCACATGATATGTGGGTGAAATTATGATACCATGTCAAGTTTTAACCTCTTTAGAGTCCATTTGTAGTGTTTTTCAATTTCAGGGTCATTTAGCTCAAAAATCATTAAATGCATGAAAAATAGCAAATGAAGTCTGGAAAGGGTTGAAAATTGATGAGGTGGCTTTGAATGGTGCATATTGAACGCACAAAAAGTCTGGAGTTAAATTAAGTTAAAAAAAATCCCTTTGTAATAGGTGAGTTTTCGTCCGAAACCCCGATACTTTGAAAGAGATTGTCAAGTTTGCACATGAAGTGCATTCTGTTTTTGCCGTAACCCTCTCAACTATCTAGCACAGGCTATGAGGGTGAAATTATGATACCATGCCAAGTTTCAATCTTTTCAGAGTTCATAGTGATTTCTAATTTCAGGGTCATTTAGCTCAAAAAATCATTAAATGCAAGAAAAATAGCAAATGAAATCAGAAAAGGTTGAAAATAGATGATGTGGCTATGAATGGTGCATATTGAACGCACACAAAGTCTGGAGTTAAAATGAGTTAAAAAAATGAAATTCCTTTGTAATAGATGAGTTTTCGTCTGAAACCGTGACACTTTGAAAGAGATTGTCCAGTTTGTACATGAAGTGCATCTAGTTTTCACCGTAACCCTCTCAACTTTTTAGCACATGCTACGTGGGTGAAATTGTGATACCATGCCAAGTTTCAACCTTTTCAGAGCTCATTTGTAGTGCTTTTCAATTTCACGGTCATTTAGCTCAAAAAAATCATTAAATACATGAAAAAAGGAAATGAATTCAGAAAAGGGTTTGAAATTGATGATGTGGCTTTGAATGCTGCATATTGAACGCAAAAAAAACCTGAAGTTAAAATAAGTTAAAAAATGAAATCCCTTTATAATAGATGAGTTTTTGTGCGAAACCCTAATACTTTGAAAGAGATTGTTCACT
>JAAAWM010007848.1:0-10516 GCA_036873465.1 Thinopyrum obtusiflorum
TATAAAATGACTATAAAATGATTATAAAACATCCAAGATTGATAATAAAACAATATGGAACAATCAAAAATTATAGATGCGTTGGAGACGTATCAGCATCCCCAAGCTTAACTCCTACTCGTCCTCGAGTAGGTATGTGATAAAAACAGAATTTTTGATGTGGAGTGTTGTTCATCATGTCATATCATATTCTTTTCTTTATAGCATGGACATTTGGACTTTTATGTGATTCAAACCAATAGTCTAGTGTTGACATAATAATTTAGATACTCAAGCATATCAACAAGCAACCATGTCTTTCAAAATATCAATGCTAAAACAAGTTATCCCTAGCCCATCATGCTCAAACTTTGATCCATTCATGAAACACACTCGAATATTAACTACACCTAATACTTAAGCATGATCATATTGCCTCCTAGTTGGTGCTTTTTGTAAGATAAGATGGAGACTCAAAATAAAAATAAAAATTGCATAAAGGAAAAGAAAGGCCCTTCGCAGAGGTAAGTAGGGATTTGTAGAGGTGCCAGAGCTCAAAGCGAAAAAATTAGAGATAAAAACATTTTGAGAGGTGTATCCATCCCACCAATGAAAATGACTCAGAGTTCCGAACACTTTCCATGCTAGATATGCCATAGGCGGTTCCCAAGGGGGGGGGGGGGGGGGGGGGGGGGGGGGGGGGGGGGGGGGGGGGGGGGGGGGGGGGGGGGGGGGGGGGGGGGGGGGGGGGGGGGGGGGGGGGGGGGGGGGGGGGGGGGGGGGGGGGGGGGGGGGGGGGGGGGGGGGGGGGGGGGGGGGGGGGGGGGGGGGGGGGGGGGGGGGGGGGGGGGGGGGGGGGGGGGGGGGGGGGGGGGGGGGGGGGGGGGGGGGGGGGGGGGGGGGGGGGGGGGGGGGGGGGGGGGGGGGGGGGGGGGGGGGGGGGGGGGGGGGGGGGGGGGGGGGGGGGGGGGGGGGGGGGGGGGGGGGGGGGGGGGGGGGGGGGGGGGGGGGGGGGGGGGGGGGGGGGGGGGGGGGGGGGGGGGGGGGGGGGGGGGGGGGGGGGGGGGGGGGGGGGGGGGGGGGGGGGGGGGGGGGGGGGGGGGGGGGGGGGGGGGGGGGGGGGGGGGGGGGGGGGGGGGGGGGGGGGGGGGGGGGGGGGGGGGGGGGGGGGGGGGGGGGGGGGGGGGGGGGGGGGGGGGGGGGGGGGGGGGGGGGGGGGGGGGGGGGGGGGGGGGGGGGGGGGGGGGGGGGGGGGGGGGGGGGGGGGGGGGGGGGGGGGGGGGGGGGGGGGGGGGGGGGGGGGGGGGGGGGGGGGGGGGGGGGGGGGGGGGGGGGGGGGGGGGGGGGGGGGGGGGGGGGGGGGGGGGGGGGGGGGGGGGGGGGGGGGGGGGGGGGGGGGGGGGGGGGGGGGGGGGGGGGGGGGGGGGGGGGGGGGGGGGGGGGGGGGGGGGGGGGGGGGGGGGGGGGGGGGGGGGGGGGGGGGGGGGGGGGGGGGGGGGGGGGGGGGGGGGGGGGGGGGGGGGGGGGGGGGGGGGGGGGGGGGGGGGGGGGGGGGGGGGGGGGGGGGGGGGGGGGGGGGGGGGGGGGGGGGGGGGGGGGGGGGGGGGGGGGGGGGGGGGGGGGGGGGGGGGGGGGGGGGGGGGGGGGGGGGGGGGGGGGGGGGGGGGGGGGGGGGGGGGGGGGGGGGGGGGGGGGGGGGGGGGGGGGGGGGGGGGGGGGGGGGGGGGGGGGGGGGGGGGGGGGGGGGGGGGGGGGGGGGGGGGGGGGGGGGGGGGGGGGGGGGGGGGGGGGGGGGGGGGGGGGGGGGGGGGGGGGGGGGGGGGGGGGGGGGGGGGGGGGGGGGGGGGGGGGGGGGGGGGGGGGGGGGGGGGGGGGGGGGGGGGGGGGGGGGGGGGGGGGGGGGGGGGGGGGGGGGGGGGGGGGGGGGGGGGGGGGGGGGGGGGGGGGGGGGGGGGGGGGGGGGGGGGGGGGGGGGGGGGGGGGGGGGGGGGGGGGGGGGGGGGGGGGGGGGGGGGGGGGGGGGGGGGGGGGGGGGGGGGGGGGGGGGGGGGGGGGGGGGGGGGGGGGGGGGGGGGGGGGGGGGGGGGGGGGGGGGGGGGGGGGGGGGGGGGGGGGGGGGGGGGGGGGGGGGGGGGGGGGGGGGGGGGGGGGGGGGGGGGGGGGGGGGGGGGGGGGGGGGGGGGGGGGGGGGGGGGGGGGGGGGGGGGGGGGGGGGGGGGGGGGGGGGGGGGGGGGGGGGGGGGGGGGGGGGGGGGGGGGGGGGGGGGGGGGGGGGGGGGGGGGGGGGGGGGGGGGGGGGGGGGGGGGGGGGGGGGGGGGGGGGGGGGGGGGGGGGGGGGGGGGGGGGGGGGGGGGGGGGGGGGGGGGGGGGGGGGGGGGGGGGGGGGGGGGGGGGGGGGGGGGGGGGGGGGGGGGGGGGGGGGGGGGGGGGGGGGGGGGGGGGGGGGGGGGGGGGGGGGGGGGGGGGGGGGGGGGGGGGGGGGGGGGGGGGGGGGGGGGGGGGGGGGGGGGGGGGGGGGGGGGGGGGGGGGGGGGGGGGGGGGGGGGGGGGGGGGGGGGGGGGGGGGGGGGGGGGGGGGGGGGGGGGGGGGGGGGGGGGGGGGGGGGGGGGGGGGGGGGGGGGGGGGGGGGGGGGGGGGGGGGGGGGGGGGGGGGGGGGGGGGGGGGGGGGGGGGGGGGGGGGGGGGGGGGGGGGGGGGGGGGGGGGGGGGGGGGGGGGGGGGGGGGGGGGGGGGGGGGGGGGGGGGGGGGGGGGGGGGGGGGGGGGGGGGGGGGGGGGGGGGGGGGGGGGGGGGGGGGGGGGGGGGGGGGGGGGGGGGGGGGGGGGGGGGGGGGGGGGGGGGGGGGGGGGGGGGGGGGGGGGGGGGGGGGGGGGGGGGGGGGGGGGGGGGGGGGGGGGGGGGGGGGGGGGGGGGGGGGGGGGGGGGGGGGGGGGGGGGGGGGGGGGGGGGGGGGGGGGGGGGGGGGGGGGGGGGGGGGGGGGGGGGGGGGGGGGGGGGGGGGGGGGGGGGGGGGGGGGGGGGGGGGGGGGGGGGGGGGGGGGGGGGGGGGGGGGGGGGGGGGGGGGGGGGGGGGGGGGGGGGGGGGGGGGGGGGGGGGGGGGGGGGGGGGGGGGGGGGGGGGGGGGGGGGGGGGGGGGGGGGGGGGGGGGGGGGGGGGGGGGGGGGGGGGGGGGGGGGGGGGGGGGGGGGGGGGGGGGGGGGGGGGGGGGGGGGGGGGGGGGGGGGGGGGGGGGGGGGGGGGGGGGGGGGGGGGGGGGGGGGGGGGGGGGGGGGGGGGGGGGGGGGGGGGGGGGGGGGGGGGGGGGGGGGGGGGGGGGGGGGGGGGGGGGGGGGGGGGGGGGGGGGGGGGGGGGGGGGGGGGGGGGGGGGGGGGGGGGGGGGGGGGGGGGGGGGGGGGGGGGGGGGGGGGGGGGGGGGGGGGGGGGGGGGGGGGGGGGGGGGGGGGGGGGGGGGGGGGGGGGGGGGGGGGGGGGGGGGGGGGGGGGGGGGGGGGGGGGGGGGGGGGGGGGGGGGGGGGGGGGGGGGGGGGGGGGGGGGGGGGGGGGGGGGGGGGGGGGGGGGGGGGGGGGGGGGGGGGGGGGGGGGGGGGGGGGGGGGGGGGGGGGGGGGGGGGGGGGGGGGGGGGGGGGGGGGGGGGGGGGGGGGGGGGGGGGGGGGGGGGGGGGGGGGGGGGGGGGGGGGGGGGGGGGGGGGGGGGGGGGGGGGGGGGGGGGGGGGGGGGGGGGGGGGGGGGGGGGGGGGGGGGGGGGGGGGGGGGGGGGGGGGGGGGGGGGGGGGGGGGGGGGGGGGGGGGGGGGGGGGGGGGGGGGGGGGGGGGGGGGGGGGGGGGGGGGGGGGGGGGGGGGGGGGGGGGGGGGGGGGGGGGGGGGGGGGGGGGGGGGGGGGGGGGGGGGGGGGGGGGGGGGGGGGGGGGGGGGGGGGGGGGGGGGGGGGGGGGGGGGGGGGGGGGGGGGGGGGGGGGGGGGGGGGGGGGGGGGGGGGGGGGGGGGGGGGGGGGGGGGGGGGGGGGGGGGGGGGGGGGGGGGGGGGGGGGGGGGGGGGGGGGGGGGGGGGGGGGGGGGGGGGGGGGGGGGGGGGGGGGGGGGGGGGGGGGGGGGGGGGGGGGGGGGGGGGGGGGGGGGGGGGGGGGGGGGGGGGGGGGGGGGGGGGGGGGGGGGGGGGGGGGGGGGGGGGGGGGGGGGGGGGGGGGGGGGGGGGGGGGGGGGGGGGGGGGGGGGGGGGGGGGGGGGGGGGGGGGGGGGGGGGGGGGGGGGGGGGGGGGGGGGGGGGGGGGGGGGGGGGGGGGGGGGGGGGGGGGGGGGGGGGGGGGGGGGGGGGGGGGGGGGGGGGGGGGGGGGGGGGGGGGGGGGGGGGGGGGGGGGGGGGGGGGGGGGGGGGGGGGGGGGGGGGGGGGGGGGGGGGGGGGGGGGGGGGGGGGGGGGGGGGGGGGGGGGGGGGGGGGGGGGGGGGGGGGGGGGGGGGGGGGGGGGGGGGGGGGGGGGGGGGGGGGGGGGGGGGGGGGGGGGGGGGGGGGGGGGGGGGGGGGGGGGGGGGGGGGGGGGGGGGGGGGGGGGGGGGGGGGGGGGGGGGGGGGGGGGGGGGGGGGGGGGGGGGGGGGGGGGGGGGGGGGGGGGGGGGGGGGGGGGGGGGGGGGGGGGGGGGGGGGGGGGGGGGGGGGGGGGGGGGGGGGGGGGGGGGGGGGGGGGGGGGGGGGGGGGGGGGGGGGGGGGGGGGGGGGGGGGGGGGGGGGGGGGGGGGGGGGGGGGGGGGGGGGGGGGGGGGGGGGGGGGGGGGGGGGGGGGGGGGGGGGGGGGGGGGGGGGGGGGGGGGGGGGGGGGGGGGGGGGGGGGGGGGGGGGGGGGGGGGGGGGGGGGGGGGGGGGGGGGGGGGGGGGGGGGGGGGGGGGGGGGGGGGGGGGGGGGGGGGGGGGGGGGGGGGGGGGGGGGGGGGGGGGGGGGGGGGGGGGGGGGGGGGGGGGGGGGGGGGGGGGGGGGGGGGGGGGGGGGGGGGGGGGGGGGGGGGGGGGGGGGGGGGGGGGGGGGGGGGGGGGGGGGGGGGGGGGGGGGGGGGGGGGGGGGGGGGGGGGGGGGGGGGGGGGGGGGGGGGGGGGGGGGGGGGGGGGGGGGGGGGGGGGGGGGGGGGGGGGGGGGGGGGGGGGGGGGGGGGGGGGGGGGGGGGGGGGGGGGGGGGGGGGGGGGGGGGGGGGGGGGGGGGGGGGGGGGGGGGGGGGGGGGGGGGGGGGGGGGGGGGGGGGGGGGGGGGGGGGGGGGGGGGGGGGGGGGGGGGGGGGGGGGGGGGGGGGGGGGGGGGGGGGGGGGGGGGGGGGGGGGGGGGGGGGGGGGGGGGGGGGGGGGGGGGGGGGGGGGGGGGGGGGGGGGGGGGGGGGGGGGGGGGGGGGGGGGGGGGGGGGGGGGGGGGGGGGGGGGGGGGGGGGGGGGGGGGGGGGGGGGGGGGGGGGGGGGGGGGGGGGGGGGGGGGGGGGGGGGGGGGGGGGGGGGGGGGGGGGGGGGGGGGGGGGGGGGGGGGGGGGGGGGGGGGGGGGGGGGGGGGGGGGGGGGGGGGGGGGGGGGGGGGGGGGGGGGGGGGGGGGGGGGGGGGGGGGGGGGGGGGGGGGGGGGGGGGGGGGGGGGGGGGGGGGGGGGGGGGGGGGGGGGGGGGGGGGGGGGGGGGGGGGGGGGGGGGGGGGGGGGGGGGGGGGGGGGGGGGGGGGGGGGGGGGGGGGGGGGGGGGGGGGGGGGGGGGGGGGGGGGGGGGGGGGGGGGGAGCAGGAATTAAGCTTGGGGATGCTGATACGTCTCCAACGTATCTATAATTTTACACGTCGGGTTGCAAGTATTTGTTCTTTGTGTGTAGGTACCGTTTACATAGTGTTGCGTGGTTCTCCTACTGGTTTGATAACCTTGGTCTCATCACTGAGGGAAATGCCTACCGTAGCTGTGTTGCATCATCCCTTCCTCTTTGGGGAAATACCGACGTTGTTCAAGCCGCATCAATTGCGTGGAAGTTGAAAACGCTGAAGCGCGTTAAAAAGTATGAACCAATTGCTCGGCTTGTCATCGGGGTTGTGTATGATAAATACTTTGTGTTAAGAAGACAAAGCATGACAAGACTATATGATTTTGTAGGGATAGCTTTCTTTAGCGTTGATATTTTGAGTGGAATGATTGTTTGTTGGGATGCCTGCGTATTAATGTCTTTATGTCAAATTATAGACTATTGCTTTGAATCACTTGTGTCTTAATATTCATGCCATGATTAGATATATGATCAAGTTTATGCTAGGTAGCATTCCACATAAAAAATTATCTTTTTTATCATTTACCTACTCGAGGATGAGCAAGAATTAAGCTTGGGGATGCGGATACGTCTCCGTCGTATCTATAATTTTTGATTGTTTCATGCCAATATTGTACAACTTTCACATACTTTTGGCAACATTTTATATGATTTATTGGACTAACATATTGATCCGGTGCCCAGTGCCAGTTCCTGTTTTTGCTTGTTTTTTGTTTCGTAGAATATCCATATCAAACGAAGTCCAAATGCAATAAAACTTTACGGAGAATTATTTTGGAATATTCGTAATTTTTGGGAGGTGAAATCAACACAAAAGGAGGCCCACAGCCCCCACAAGACACCAGGACGCGACCCATGGCCCAGGCACGGGGTGGTGGGTTGTGGCCACTTCATAAGGCGGTTGCTGCTCTTCTTCGGGCACAAGGAAGCTTATATCCGGAAAAAGATCGTATTAAAATCTCAGCGCAATCGGAGTTACGGATCTCCGGATATTTAAGAAACGGTTTTCGGCCAGATCTGGGAGCGCGAAACAGAAGAGAACAGAGAGGGAGATCCAATATCGGAGGGGCTCATGCCCCTCCGCCTCCATGGAGGCCATGGACCTGAGGGGAACTCTCCACCCATATAGGGGGAGGCCAAGGAAGAAGAAGAAGGAGGAGGGCTCTCCCCCCTCTCCCGGTGGCGCCGGAATGCCGCCGGAGCAATCATCTGTGACGGCGATCTACTCCAACAACTCTGTCATCTTCACCAACAACTCCATCACCTTCCCCCATCTATATTCAGCGGTCCACTCTCCCGCAACCCGCTGAACATGGTGCTTTATGCTTCATATTATTATCCAATGATATGTTGCCAGCCTATGATGTCTTAGTAGATTTTTGTTGTCCTATCAGTAATTGGTGAATTGCTATGATTGGTTTAATTTGCTTGTGGTTATGTCGTTGTCCTTTGGTGCCCATCATATGAGCGTGCATGTGGATCACACCATAGGGTTAGTTGTATGTTGATAGAACTATGCATTGGAGGGCAAGGGTGACAGGAGCTTCTTCCTAAACATAGAAATTGATACGTATGGGATTGAAGGGGGACCAATATATATCTTAATGTTATGGTTGGGTTTTACCTTAATGAACGTTAGTAGTTGTGGATGCTTGCTAATAGTTCCAATCATATGTGCATAGAATTCCAAGTAAGGGACGACATGCTAGCAGTGGCCTCTCCCACATAAAAACTTGCTATCGGTCTAGTAACATAGTCAATTGCTAAGGGACAATTCCGCAAATCCTACCACTACTAATCCACACTCGTTTTACTAACTTATTTGTTTCTTTATCTAAACAACACCTAACTTTTATTTTCACGTTCTTTATCTTGCAAACCTATCCTACCATACATACAGAGTACTTCTAGTTTTATTCTTGTTCTAGGTAAAGCAAACATTAAGTGTGCGTAGAGTTGTATTGGTAGTCGACAGAACTTGAGGGAATATTTGTTCTACCTTTAGCTCCTCGTTGGGTTCGGCACTTATTTATCGAAAGAGGCTACAAACGATCCCCTATACTTGTGGGTTATTACCCAGTGCCAAGTGCCAGTTGTTATCTTTTCCTTGTTTTTTTCTTTACAGAAAATCAATACCAAATGGAATGAAACCTTTTGAGGTTTTTTATTGGACCAGAAGACACCCAGGAACCTTCGGGAGGAGGTCAGGGGGGCCACAGATTGGCAACAAGCCCACAGGGCGCGCCCCGGGGGGGGGGGGGGGGGGGGGGGGGGGGGGGGGGGGGGGGGGGGGGGGGGGGGGGGGGGGGGGGGGGGGGGGGGGGGGGGGGGGGGGGGGGGGGGGGGGGGGGGGGGGGGGGGGGGGGGGGGGGGGGGGGGGGGGGGGGGGGGGGGGGGGGGGGGGGGGGGGGGGGGGGGGGGGGGGGGGGGGGGGGGGGGGGGGGGGGGGGGGGGGGGGGGGGGGGGGGGGGGGGGGGGGGGGGGGGGGGGGGGGGGGGGGGGGGGGGGGGGGGGGGGGGGGGGGGGGGGGGGGGGGGGGGGGGGGGGGGGGGGGGGGGGGGGGGGGGGGGGGGGGGGGGGGGGGGGGGGGGGGGGGGGGGGGGGGGGGGGGGGGGGGGGGGGGGGGGGGGGGGGGGGGGGGGGGGGGGGGGGGGGGGGGGGGGGGGGGGGGGGGGGGGGGGGGGGGGGGGGGGGGGGGGGGGGGGGGGGGGGGGGGGGGGGGGGGGGGGGGGGGGGGGGGGGGGGGGGGGGGGGGGGGGGGGGGGGGGGGGGGGGGGGGGGGGGGGGGGGGGGGGGGGGGGGGGGGGGGGGGGGGGGGGGGGGGGGGGGGGGGGGGGGGGGGGGGGGGGGGGGGGGGGGGGGGGGGGGGGGGGGGGGGGGGGGGGGGGGGGGGGGGGGGGGGGGGGGGGGGGGGGGGGGGGGGGGGGGGGGGGGGGGGGGGGGGGGGGGGGGGGGGGGGGGGGGGGGGGGGGGGGGGGGGGGGGGGGGGGGGGGGGGGGGGGGGGGGGGGGGGGGGGGGGGGGGGGGGGGGGGGGGGGGGGGGGGGGGGGGGGGGGGGGGGGGGGGGGGGGGGGGGGGGGGGGGGGGGGGGGGGGGGGGGGGGGGGGGGGGGGGGGGGGGGGGGGGGGGGGGGGGGGGGGGGGGGGGGGGGGGGGGGGGGGGGGGGGGGGGGGGGGGGGGGGGGGGGGGGGGGGGGGGGGGGGGGGGGGGGGGGGGGGGGGGGGGGGGGGGGGGGGGGGGGGGGGGGGGGGGGGGGGGGGGGGGGGGGGGGGGGGGGGGGGGGGGGGGGGGGGGGGGGGGGGGGGGGGGGGGGGGGGGGGGGGGGGGGGGGGGGGGGGGGGGGGGGGGGGGGGGGGGGGGGGGGGGGGGGGGGGGGGGGGGGGGGGGGGGGGGGGGGGGGGGGGGGGGGGGGGGGGGGGGGGGGGGGGGGGGGGGGGGGGGGGGGGGGGGGGGGGGGGGGGGGGGGGGGGGGGGGGGGGGGGGGGGGGGGGGGGGGGGGGGGGGGGGGGGGGGGGGGGGGGGGGGGGGGGGGGGGGGGGGGGGGGGGGGGGGGGGGGGGGGGGGGGGGGGGGGGGGGGGGGGGGGGGGGGGGGGGGGGGGGGGGGGGGGGGGGGGGGGGGGGGGGGGGGGGGGGGGGGGGGGGGGGGGGGGGGGGGGGGGGGGGGGGGGGGGGGGGGGGGGGGGGGGGGGGGGGGGGGGGGGGGGGGGGGGGGGGGGGGGGGGGGGGGGGGGGGGGGGGGGGGGGGGGGGGGGGGGGGGGGGGGGGGGGGGGGGGGGGGGGGGGGGGGGGGGGGGGGGGGGGGGGGGGGGGGGGGGGGGGGGGGGGGGGGGGGGGGGGGGGGGGGGGGGGGGGGGGGGGGGGGGGGGGGGGGGGGGGGGGGGGGGGGGGGGGGGGGGGGGGGGGGGGGGGGGGGGGGGGGGGGGGGGGGGGGGGGGGGGGGGGGGGGGGGGGGGGGGGGGGGGGGGGGGGGGGGGGGGGGGGGGGGGGGGGGGGGGGGGGGGGGGGGGGGGGGGGGGGGGGGGGGGGGGGGGGGGGGGGGGGGGGGGGGGGGGGGGGGGGGGGGGGGGGGGGGGGGGGGGGGGGGGGGGGGGGGGGGGGGGGGGGGGGGGGGGGGGGGGGGGGGGGGGGGGGGGGAAATTACATCCTACTTGTGGTGCATTATTCGGTGTTAGTTATGCTTAATGCTAGCTTATGAGATTTTTCATTTCTTGGTTGGATGCTTCTCAATCTTTTGCTAGCCTTCATTTGCACTAAATATGATCACTACTTGTGCATCCAAAATCCTTTAAACCAGTTTTGCCACACGAGTCCACTATACCTACCTATATGCGGTAATCTTTCGCCATTCTAAGCAAATTTGTATGTGCCATCTCTAATTTTCAAAATAAATTTCTCTTTTGTGTGCTCGTACCGCTCATGAAACGGTAGGGGGTGGCTGATATTTTTCCATGCTAGATGTGTTATTCTCAAGATGAGTGTTTATTCACTTGTCATTGCACGAGAGTACGGCAAAGGTATTAGGGATGCCCAGTCCTGAAATGAAAAATGAATTTACTTTATGTTGTCAAATAATAAATTCCTTGGAAAGTGTTGGTATGGAAGGCACCCGTGGATACGGTTAGCCATGGAAAGTGAAAGTATGGTGGAAAAGGAATAAACTTTATTTTTTTGTTTGGGAACCGCCTATGATATATCTAGCATGGAATGTATTGGGAACTACTCGATCGTTTTCGTTGACAGGAAAAGCATGCCACCCAAA
>JAAAWM010007849.1:0-10523 GCA_036873465.1 Thinopyrum obtusiflorum
TCCGTATTGCCTAGCTTGCCTTCCACGCCAAGTAGAGTCCCATCCGGACACGGGATGAAGTCTTCAATCTTGTATCTTCATAGTCCAACAGTTCGGCCAAAGGATATAGTCCGGCTGTCCGGCGAACCCCTAATCCACGTCCTCCGCTTTCTCGTCGCCATTGGCTTCTTTGGGGGTGTCCACCATGTATATATCATATGATGAGGTGGCGGTCCAGTGCCCCGAGGGCGGTGGATCCTGTTCGTCTCCGGCCTCATCGTCCATACCGTCGAAGCCTTCGAAGCCGAAGTCAAGCATGTCGGTTAAGTCGTCGACAGTGGCTACTAAGTGGGTGGTGGGTGGGCAGCGAATTTCTTCATCGTCCGCATCCCATTCTAGCCGGACATAGTTCGGCCAAGGTTATCCTGACAGGGAGAGAGACCTAAATGAATTTAGCACATCCCCGAAGGGTGAGTGCTGAAAGATGTCCGCGGAGGTGAACTCCATGATCGGCGCCCAGTCAGACTCGACGGGCACGGATATGAACGGCTCGGAGTCCATGGCCGGAGATGAATCCGGTGGTTTGGCGACACGGCTCTCATAAGGGGTGAAGTCAGTATCCGGCTCTAGCGCTACTGAGAGTGCGGCCTCCATGGTGGGGTCCATCCCTCCGCTCTCGGATGGCGCGACTTGCTCCGGATTGATGGATAGAGTAGCTGCGGATGCGATCTCCCAAACACTGTCCGACGGTAGAGTTACGTCATGCTTGTCAAGACTGTACGACGTGTCTGACATGGGCCCGAATCCTTCGAAGAACAAGTCTTCGCGGATGTCAGCCGTGTAGTTCAAGTTTCCAAATCTGACCTGATGGCTAGGGGCGTAGCTCTCAATCTGCTCCAGATGGCCAAGCGAATTGGCCCGCAGTGCAAAGCCGCCGAATATGAAGATCTGTATGGGGAGAAAAGCCTCACCCTGGACCGCATCGCTAGCGATGATCGAAGGAGCCATCAAGCCTTATGGTGACGACACAGTGGAACTCTCAATGAAAGCATCAATGTCGGTGTCAAAACCGGCGGATCTCGGGTAGGGGGTCCCGAACTGTGCGTCTAAGGCGGATGGTAATAGGAGGCAGGGGACACGATGTTTACCCATGTTCGGGCCCTCTTGATGGAGGTAAAACCCTACGTCCTACTTGATTGTTCTTGATGATATGAGTATTACAAGAGTAGATCTACCACGAGATCAGAGAGGCTAAGCCCTAGAAGCTAGCCTATGGTATGATTGTCTGTTGTCCTACGGACTAAAACCCTCCGGTTTATATAGACACCGGAGGGGGCTAGGATTACACAAGGTCGGTTACAAAGGAGGAGATATCCATATCCGTATTGCCTAGCTTGCCTTCCACGCCAAGTAGAGTCCCATCCGGACACGGGATGAAGTCTTCAATGGGGGGGGGGGGGGGGGGGGGGGGGGGGGGGGGGGGGGGGGGGGGGGGGGGGGGGGGGGGGGGGGGGGGGGGGGGGGGGGGGGGGGGGGGGGGGGGGGGGGGGGGGGGGGGGGGGGGGGGGGGGGGGGGGGGGGGGGGGGGGGGGGGGGGGGGGGGGGGGGGGGGGGGGGGGGGGGGGGGGGGGGGGGGGGGGGGGGGGGGGGGGGGGGGGGGGGGGGGGGGGGGGGGGGGGGGGGGGGGGGGGGGGGGGGGGGGGGGGGGGGGGGGGGGGGGGGGGGGGGGGGGGGGGGGGGGGGGGGGGGGGGGGGGGGGGGGGGGGGGGGGGGGGGGGGGGGGGGGGGGGGGGGGGGGGGGGGGGGGGGGGGGGGGGGGGGGGGGGGGGGGGGGGGGGGGGGGGGGGGGGGGGGGGGGGGGGGGGGGGGGGGGGGGGGGGGGGGGGGGGGGGGGGGGGGGGGGGGGGGGGGGGGGGGGGGGGGGGGGGGGGGGGGGGGGGGGGGGGGGGGGGGGGGGGGGGGGGGGGGGGGGGGGGGGGGGGGGGGGGGGGGGGGGGGGGGGGGGGGGGGGGGGGGGGGGGGGGGGGGGGGGGGGGGGGGGGGGGGGGGGGGGGGGGGGGGGGGGGGGGGGGGGGGGGGGGGGGGGGGGGGGGGGGGGGGGGGGGGGGGGGGGGGGGGGGGGGGGGGGGGGGGGGGGGGGGGGGGGGGGGGGGGGGGGGGGGGGGGGGGGGGGGGGGGGGGGGGGGGGGGGGGGGGGGGGGGGGGGGGGGGGGGGGGGGGGGGGGGGGGGGGGGGGGGGGGGGGGGGGGGGGGGGGGGGGGGGGGGGGGGGGGGGGGGGGGGGGGGGGGGGGGGGGGGGGGGGGGGGGGGGGGGGGGGGGGGGGGGGGGGGGGGGGGGGGGGGGGGGGGGGGGGGGGGGGGGGGGGGGGGGGGGGGGGGGGGGGGGGGGGGGGGGGGGGGGGGGGGGGGGGGGGGGGGGGGGGGGGGGGGGGGGGGGGGGGGGGGGGGGGGGGGGGGGGGGGGGGGGGGGGGGGGGGGGGGGGGGGGGGGGGGGGGGGGGGGGGGGGGGGGGGGGGGGGGGGGGGGGGGGGGGGGGGGGGGGGGGGGGGGGGGGGGGGGGGGGGGGGGGGGGGGGGGGGGGGGGGGGGGGGGGGGGGGGGGGGGGGGGGGGGGGGGGGGGGGGGGGGGGGGGGGGGGGGGGGGGGGGGGGGGGGGGGGGGGGGGGGGGGGGGGGGGGGGGGGGGGGGGGGGGGGGGGGGGGGGGGGGGGGGGGGGGGGGGGGGGGGGGGGGGGGGGGGGGGGGGGGGGGGGGGGGGGGGGGGGGGGGGGGGGGGGGGGGGGGGGGGGGGGGGGGGGGGGGGGGGGGGGGGGGGGGGGGGGGGGGGGGGGGGGGGGGGGGGGGGGGGGGGGGGGGGGGGGGGGGGGGGGGGGGGGGGGGGGGGGGGGGGGGGGGGGGGGGGGGGGGGGGGGGGGGGGGGGGGGGGGGGGGGGGGGGGGGGGGGGGGGGGGGGGGGGGGGGGGGGGGGGGGGGGGGGGGGGGGGGGGGGGGGGGGGGGGGGGGGGGGGGGGGGGGGGGGGGGGGGGGGGGGGGGGGGGGGGGGGGGGGGGGGGGGGGGGGGGGGGGGGGGGGGGGGGGGGGGGGGGGGGGGGGGGGGGGGGGGGGGGGGGGGGGGGGGGGGGGGGGGGGGGGGGGGGGGGGGGGGGGGGGGGGGGGGGGGGGGGGGGGGGGGGGGGGGGGGGGGGGGGGGGGGGGGGGGGGGGGGGGGGGGGGGGGGGGGGGGGGGGGGGGGGGGGGGGGGGGGGGGGGGGGGGGGGGGGGGGGGGGCACAATTAAGCATGGAGTGCCATGGCATTTAAATTCCAAAAAATTAAAAAAAAATCAGAAACACATGAAGTGTTGGTTGATGTAATGTCATTCCACCAAGATGATGTGGTAAAAAATTTGGCATGTTTAACGAAAGTTTGGACACACACCCCTCACAAACCGGAGCAACTCACTAGAAGGCTCGTTGTTCCGAGAGGGAACAATGCATGTTTGATGACGAACGGGACATAGCTTCCTCTTACGACCTTCAAATTTTTTTCTACGTGTAACGTGGACTAATACAACTGTCATGTCAAATTTTGGAAAATTTCAAGGGTCATTTGACCTTTTCAAGATATTTAAGTGATTTTCTAGCCATTTAATGACCGTAATTCAAATTAGATCTAGATGTACATGCAACGGCTAACGATAACGGTTTGAAAAATCATATTTGTGTACTTGTGTGCGATTTAATTCCATGTGCAACAAATTGGAAGGAATTTTCAAACATATTTGGTCTAACGGCTATGACACAATTAAGCATGGAGTGCCATGGCATTTAAATTCCCAAAAAATAAAAAAATATCAGAAACACATGAAACCTTGGTAGATGTAATGTCATGCCACCAAGATGATGTGGTAAAAAATGGCCTGTTTGACGAAAGTTTGGACACACACCCCTCACAAACCGGGGCAACTCAATAGAAGGCTCGTCGTTCCGAGTGGGAACATTGCATGTTTGATGACGAACGGGAGATAGCTTCCTCTTACGCCCTTCAAATTTTTTCTACGTGTAATGTGCACTAATACAACTGTCATGTGAAAAGTTGGAAAATTTCAGGGGTCATTTTACCTTTTGAAGACATTTAAGTGATTTTCTAGCCATTTAATGACCGTAATTCAAATTTGAACTACATCTACATGCAATGGCTAACCATAACGGTTTGAAAAATCATATTTGTGTACTTGTGTGCGAGTTAATTCCATGTACAGTAAATTAGAAGGAATTTTCAAATATATTGGTCTCACGACATGGACACATGCATATGTACGCATGGAGTGCCATGGCATTTTAATTCCAAAAAATTAAAAAATGATCAGAAAAACATGAAACGTTGCTTGATGTAATGTCATGCCACCAAGATGATGTGGTAAAAAATTGGCATGTTTGACGAAAGTTTAGAACACACCCCTCACAAACCGGAGCAACTCACTAGAAGGCTAGTGGTTCCAAGAGGGAACAATGCATGTTTGATGACGAATGGGAGATAGCTTCCCCTTACGGCCTTCAATTTTTTTTCTACGTTTAACATGCACTAATACAACTGTCATGTGAGAATTTGGAAAATTTCAGGGGTCATTTGACCTTTTAAAGACATTTAAGTCATTTTCTAGCCATTTATTGGCTGTAATTTAAATTTGAACTACATCTACATGCAACGGCTAACCATAACGGTTTGAAAAATCATATTTGCGTACTTGTGTGCGAGTTAATTCCATGTGTAGTAAATTAGAAGGAATTTTCAAACATATTGGTCTCTCGGCATGGACACATGTACATGCATGGAGTGCCATGGCATTTAAATTCCAAAAAATTAAAAAATGATCAGAAAAACATGAAACCTTGCATGATGTAATGTCATGCCACCAAGATGATGTGGTAAAAAATTGGCATGTTTGACGAATGTCTGGACACACACCCCTCACAAACCGGAGCAACTCACTAGAAGGCTAGTGGCTCCGAGAGGGAACAATGCATGTTTGATGACGAACGGGAGATAGCTTCCCCTTACGGCCTTCAAATTGTTTCTACGTTTAACGTGCACTAATACAGTTGTCAAGTGAAAATTTGGAAATTTTCAGGGGTCATTTGACCTTTTAAAGACATTTAAGTGATTTTCTAGCCATTTAATGACCGTAATTCAAATTTGAACTGAACTACATGCAACGGCTAACCATAACGGTTTGAAAAATCATATTTTTGTGTACTTGGGTGCGAGTTAAAAAAATCTTCAGACGATGTAAATATCTGGTGTTCGAAAAAGAAAATGTAAAGATCTGGCAAGACAACCGACCCCCACACGATTGGCACTCTATTTCGCGCCTCGAGGTTTGGAAGGTGAATGGCGGGGGTTATTAATCAGACACAGTTCTGTATTGGAAACCGTCAGCTATTATGTTCACACACGGGTTCTAATGCAGGAATCATGTGTAATTCAAACTACAGTACTCATAAATTCCGGCGACCGGCGTGTGTACTGTTCCCGTTGATCTAGATTCCGGCCGCCAATAAATACTACCTTGCTCATGTCGTCCCGCCTGCATTCTCATCTACATCCTCCCCTCGCTCGCCCTCTCTCTCTCTCAAAGCTCTGCCATGGCGCCACCGATCTGCCCACGTGCTGACGAGGAGTCACCGCCCCGCGAGGACGCTCAGTCGAAGAGCAGCGACGAGGAGGACCCCTAAGCGCTGCCGGACAAGGTTGCGCTGGACCCCCCAACTTTGGATTGGTTTTGGGGCCAGTACAATCTTTGTCTATGGAAGTCACTGCCGCCGACTGAGAAAGCCAGGCAAGTGGCGTTCAAGAAGGAGATGGCGATGGAGGAAGCCAGGTACCAGGCGGCCTGTGAAGCCCGTGATACCGCCTGGGAAAAGGAGAAGGTGGAGCTTTGGGGGCGGGTGCGTCATCGTGCGGGTGAGGTGTACGAAGACGGGTACTTCGCGAGGAAGGTCAAAGGCGCTAGGCGCCTCATCGCTGCATGGAGGTGGGCTGACAAGCTCCAGCGTGCCACCGACGAGGAGCTCCGGTGGGCGCCCAACGAAATGGCAAGATCGTCCGCGCTCGTCCGCCGGCAAGGGGGGGGGGGGGGGGGGGGGGGGGGGGGGGGGGGGGGGGGGGGGGGGGGGGGGGGGGGGGGGGGGGGGGGGGGGGGGGGGGGGGGGGGGGGGGGGGGGGGGGGGGGGGGGGGGGGGGGGGGGGGGGGGGGGGGGGGGGGGGGGGGGGGGGGGGGGGGGGGGGGGGGGGGGGGGGGGGGGGGGGGGGGGGGGGGGGGGGGGGGGGGGGGGGGGGGGGGGGGGGGGGGGGGGGGGGGGGGGGGGGGGGGGGGGGGGGGGGGGGGGGGGGGGGGGGGGGGGGGGGGGGGGGGGGGGGGGGGGGGGGGGGGGGGGGGGGGGGGGGGGGGGGGGGGGGGGGGGGGGGGGGGGGGGGGGGGGGGGGGGGGGGGGGGGGGGGGGGGGGGGGGGGGGGGGTAAGCGTATATACACACATTGAAACAAAACATATAAGAACGAAAAACAGAGTACACACATTGAAACAGAGTAATTAACATAGCAATACTATGATTGTTGTTAATACATAGCTATCCACGTCGAAATGACTCATCAAAACAAAACGCGTCCATGAGACCATGACAGCAGCCCTTGCCTACGATAGGTCTTGGCTCTGCCTGAACTTGTGCAGGTGTTCGTCCAAGCGGTCGACACGCTCGCGGTACATCTGGAGCGCGATCTAGAGCTCCAAGTTGGCTATTTCATCAGAGATCACCAGCTTGAGGATGCGACGGCCATGTTCCTCTACTACGCCCGGGAGGACACCTGGGCCAAGGAGGTAGTCGACCCTACCGACTAGCGCGTTGGCATCGAGCGGGCCGCGGACAAGGCGAATGGCGCGACCCATGCGAACGGCGCGGCAGGCGTCCGGTGCAAGTACTGCGCGGCCGGCCTCTCGTGCAAGTATCGCGCAGAGGGCCTCTGCCCACTCCTGGCGAGGAATGGGGGTACTGACGGGACGTGTACCCAGCTACGACACCGTGTCAACAACAGGCAAGCACTGATGGATCCGCTCTTGCTGTGCGGCGTGCCACGCCTCTCGCTCTGCGGCGCTCCAACGGTCTCGCTGTGCGGTGAACCGCACCCTATCGGTGCGGACGCGCCTAGCTTGCTCTGCGGCACGACATCGATCATGTTGTGTGGCGAGCTGCAGCCTTTCGGCACTGACATGCCTATCTTGATCCGCGGCGCTCAAGCGCCATGCGCCAAGGGTCTGCTCAACCCTGGCGATGACATGCATCACGACGTCGTCCATCGCGTTGCCGGGGAGCGCCTCGGCCTCGACGGGCTGTGGTGCCTTCTCATTTTCCTTATCGACGAGGTTGATGGCAGAGGCGACGCTTTGGTGGGTTCGCATGCTTGGGGAAAGGTGGATGTGCTACAGGCTGCGCTTGTTGCCTCCGTGCGTCGCGTGCCACCTAGGTTTATGCGCAATATCGCTGGGTGGCGGGAAACATGTGAGGAAATGGCGGGAAACGGTGGCGTGTTCACAAAATGCCATCAATTAATGGAAACTTAGGATATAAGGAACATCGAGCTAGCACAAGAAGTAGATGATGATCAGATGAACACGGACCACACTACGGAACCCGTCGGTGATGAATTCATCATTCGCAAACAGTTGTATACTAGCAAGCATTTGCCCACAACACACATGGTTATTCCATCACAAACAGGTTGGATGGACCAACTGTATGCCACGTATCACACATAGTCAAAAAGTAATGCGGTAGACCTTCTTTAACATGTGTTAAGAAAAACAAAAAAATTCAAAACAAGTACCTTGAGGTTAATTCCACCCCATGACACACACGACTTATTCCATCACAAACAGGTCGGATGGATCAACTGTATGCCACGTATCGCACATTGTCAAAAAGTAATGCGGTAGACCTTCTTTAACATGGTTTAAGAGATGGGTGACCGGATAGGAAGTTGTCAAATTTAAGATCCATCCCATCAGTGGGTTTTGAAATTTTGACAACTTCCCATCCGGTCACCCATCTCATGTCTGCTCCAGCCTGAGCACAGTTAACTTGAGAGTTCTCTTAGATTAGCTATTGGTGGAACAGCTACTCCTTGCTAATATAGGATGCCTCTTCGCATCCTTATGGCTTACCCGAATGACCGCCGGTCGCCCAATGGCCAATGGATGTTGTGTAGACAGAGCATATCACATACATCTTATTACAAGCAATCATTTGTGTTATTATTGGTCTTTGCACACATTTTTGTTTACAGACCTGTTTGACACGTATCGCACACATCCTGTTATATTCAACCGTTTCTGTTCTGTTGACTCAAAGCAAACAGTTCTTCCAAGTGAACCGTATGTCGTATATCGCACACACCTTGATCGGGCTGACCGTTTCTTTTGTGTTGCCTAATCACAAATAGTTCATCCGAGTGAACCGTATGCTGTATATCGCACACACCTTCATCTGGCTGCCTGTTTCTGTTCTTCTTCCTCATCGCAAACAGTTCATTGAAATTAACCATATGCCCTTCATCGCACACGCAACTAAAATCTGAACCGTGTTTGATGCATCCGTCATCGCAAATGTTTTACACCTTTTTTGACGGTTTTTTACATCACCGTTTGCGATTATTGCATCGCACACAGTTTCGTCGAAGGGTCTCTGACCTAGTGTCGCGTTAGCAGCATCCTGCAGTAGTGATACCACTTGTAGGATGGAAAGTAGGTCTAGAGGCGGATGATTAGACTACTTGACCAAATAAAAATCTAGCCTTTTCCCAATTTTAAGTCTTGGCAGATTTTAGCAACTTATCACAAGTCAAGCAATCAACCTATTCCTATGGTTTCAAAATCCCTGCATGAAAACAAGACTAAGTGCATTAGTCGCAGAATAACATTCTAACTGTACACATTTTCCTATGGTTTCACTTTAATTTGGCCATGTTTCTTTGCATTGGTCGATTCTTCCTATCCTATTCTGGTGTTTTTCCTATCCCTGCATTTTTAGAATCCTGCAAGCCAAAGGAGCCCTTACAGAATTACTTCAGTTACAGATAGGTGTCGAAGAAAACTTTGTGTGGTTTGTCGTGCTCCTGCCGCAACGTCGTCCACCTCACCTAAGTTGCTCCATCGACAGAAGCATCCACCCTACCAGACATCACGACTCTTAACCGTCCTTCGCCACCTTAGATGTCCTTCCCTACCGTCGGCACCCACCACAACTGCATCACCATCGTCGACTCAGCAGATGAACCTAAGGTGTACACGGGTCTGCAAGAGAGCTCGCACTCTTTTGCTTCTGCTTATGTTATGCATTGCTTAATATTACCTCCTACTTTATCGTCCCGTTCACCTCTTACACTCCAACTCGGTCCAAATTAGGGCATGTTTGGTTTATAGCCTAAGGTTAGCACACCTACTACAAAAAATACACTTCTGTGATGATACGTGTTTGTCACAGTAGGTCACGTTTTCTGTCATGCATGTACATCCATGACGATTTTATGACAGAATCAAGATAGTCATACCTGTGCTGTCGTAGAAGTGTTCCATGACATTACCAAAATTATCATCACGGAAGTGTCCACTTCCATGACGATAAATGGCACATCATGGAAGTGCTTTCATCAAGGGTGACCGACACGTGGCATCCACCGTAACGGGTCACCGTTAAGCTATCGGGTCCGGTTTTGGATCCGATAACCCGCTAACAGCCATGACCAATGCCGATTTTCCACGTGTAAAATTCTCATTGGCCGACGGAACCATGTGTCAGCTCCGCGTTGGGAGAGATGTCATCCACTCATTGGACAGGAGGCACTTATGATACGTCAACACGTGGCGCGGCCCAACAGAGGCCCATTCCGGTGAAAAGGCCAGCCCATTTGAATTGGTCAAAAGGTAACGGGCCGGCCCACAGAAATCCTGTTAATGGCCTGTTCGTATATAGCCCATTTACGGCCGGCTAACTCACGACCCATTACGTCCTATCGGAATTAAGCCCAATAGCTTCATCTGGGCCGTCCAATATGATTCCAGCCCATTGTAATTTCCAGCCCATCTATGGCCCATGATGTGTTTCGGCCCGTATGGGGCCCTTTGTAACTCTTGACCCATTAACGGCTCGTGGTGAATCTGGCCCGTAATGAACAGTGTACCGCTTTATACCCATTAACGGCCCATTATTCCATTGAGCCGTTTCCAACCAGTGTTATCTTTCGGCCTTCTCAGGGCCCATATATTCTTGGGCTTATTTCTAGCATTCGGTTACTTACGGCCGTTGCTGGCCTTTTCTGCTTGTGGGCAAATTCAGCCCGTGGTTACAATCAGCCTGTTTGCGGCCCGTTAATCCGTCGGGCCGTTTTCATAGCGTCATCAAATACGGTCGATTAACGACGACCCATTATGGTCGGCCCATGAACGGACGATTCCAACCCTAGCCCATTTACGTCCCATAATGCAGTCTGTTATTGACCCATGTTTGGCCGATCGAT
>JAAAWM010007850.1:0-10527 GCA_036873465.1 Thinopyrum obtusiflorum
AAAAGAGAGAAGTCGCTCCAGCTTGGTATACGGGTAGGCAAGACACGTTACAACGCTATAAAGGGTGCAGTGTCAGCAGATGGAGACGGTAAACGTAGCTCTGTAGTTGATGACCTCGCTCGCAATGAACCACCATCCCAGGTGCTTGCTTTAACTTCGCGGTGTCATATGTGGTTGCATGTTGGTGTCTAGCTTGTATTCGAAAGGCCGAAGTCGGTCTTTATTAAGATAAGGAAAGATATTTTTTACATGAACCACCATCCCGTGAGCACCAGAAGACAAATAGCTAGTCAGGGCACTGGCCGAGCCAGTGACAAGCCCAGCAAAGATAGCTATCACCTGGAAGCCAACTAAAAAGCTGTGATGGTGGCGAAGCAGCCCGCCTCCCACCAGGCTCTCAGGTCCTAGATGATCATGTTCACCACTCCAGCCGGATGCCTAGCTTGTATTGCTTCCAATTTGGTTAAATTGCATTTGCTTAGCTTACACATTATACCTTTGAATGTGACATGCCTTTCTATTTTTGGTACATACTAGTACATCTGTGTATTAACCATGTTCTTACATCAAACTAATGTTCTTGTGTATCCCTCATCAATCACTTATGATGAGGCAGGCAGGCAAGGGGACTACTCCTCATTTAAAGAATGCAGCGTCAGCCTCCCGACATGATTCTCAAGAAACAGAAATGCTAGATGAAGATAGTGAACGTAGCTCTGTAGTTGATTACAATATTTCCCCTACACTAGCATCGCAGGTGCTTGCTCTAACTTGGCAGCGTGATATGTGGTTGCATGTTGCATATGGTGTCTAGATTGCAATTCTTCCAATCTGGTTAAACTGCATGTGCTAGTCTGCTTAGTTTATACATTACACCTGTTAATGTGACATGCCTTCCTGTATTTAGTACATAGTACATCTGTCTATTAAGCATGTCCTTACATAAAACTATTGTTTTTTTGTATCCCGCATCAGTCAACATGACGAGACACCTTTAGTATATGCAGTGCGATATTAGTTGCATCTTTCATATGATTTATAGCATGTGTTGCTTCTATTTGGGGGGGGGGGGGGGGGGGGGGGGGGGGGGGGGGGGGGGGGGGGGGGGGGGGGGGGGGGGGGGGGGGGGGGGGGGGGGGGGGGGGGGGGGGGGGGGGGGGGGGGGGGGGGGGGGGGGGGGGGGGGGGGGGGGGGGGGGGGGGGGGGGGGGGGGGGGGGGGGGGGGGGGGGGGGGGGGGGGGGGGGGGGGGGGGGGGGGGGGGGGGGGGGGGGGGGGGGGGGGGGGGGGGGGGGGGGGGGGGGGGGGGGGGGGGGGGGGGGGGGGGGGGGGGGGGGGGAAGGAAAAGAGTAAGGAAGGCGATGATGGTGGTCCTCTGCAGCAATGTAAAGGGAGCATCTGTACGGATTCTCCTTGTACTGGTAGTACATTACAAGGTCCAAGTCTCCGCTCCCCTACTACACCATCCAAGGTGCTTGGTCTAACTTGGCAGTGTGATATCTGGTTGCATGTTGCATATGGTGTCTAGCTTGTATTGCTCCTAATTAGTGTAAACTGCATCTGCTTAGCTTACACATGATATGTGTGTTAAATGAATTGAGTGACTCGACTTGGCACATGTTCACGCATGTAGTTGAATCAAATCAACATAGCCTTCATGATATTTGTGTTCATGGTAGATTATATCCTACTCATGCTTGTATTCGGTGTGAATTAATTTTAATGCATCTTTACGACTGTTGTCGCTCTCTCAGTTGGTCGCTTCCCAGCCTTTTGCTAGCCTTCACCTGTACTATGCGGGAATACTGCTTGTGCATCCAAACTCCATAAACCCCAAAGTTATTCCAATGAGTCCACTATACCTTCCTATATGCGGTATTTACCTGTCGTTCCAAGTAAATTTGTATGTGCCAAAGTCCAAACCTTCAAATGAAATTCTGTTTTGTATGCTCGAGCAGCTAATGTTACAACTAGGGCTGCCTATATCTTCCATGCCAGGTGGGTTATTCTCAAGAGGAGTGGACTCCGCTCCTCATTCACGAGAAAGGGCCGGTAACCGGGATGCCCAGTCCCATGATCCAAAAAGATCAAAGCAAATCAAACAAACCCCCCCCCCCAGGGTTGTTGTTAGTTGGATGCACTCGTTGTTTCGAGCAAGCCATGGGTTGATGCTTGTTGGTGGTTGGGGGAGTATAAACCTTTACCATTCTGTTTGGGAACTGCCTATATCATGCATCAATGAGTTCTGAAGAGCAAATTTTATTCCTTTTTCTTGTGGGGGGGGGGGGGGGGGGGGGGGGGGGGGGGGGGGGGGGGGGGGGGGGGGGGGGGGGGGGGGGGGGGGGGGGGGGGGGGGGGGGGGCTGTGAATATGACACGTGTTCCTGTTTCTAGAACATACTATATCTGATCACATCATGTTCTTACATCAGACTACTGTTCTTGCATATCCCGCATCAGTCACTTATGATAAGACACCTTTAAGTTGCCATTGTGATATTGGTTGTGTCTTGCATATGATTTCTAGCATGTACTGCTTCTAATTTGTTGAAACGCCAGACAGTTTGAACTTGGCAGAGTGATATTGGTTGCACCTTTCATATGGTGTCTAGCTTGCAGTGCTTCTAATTTGTTGAAATGCCTTCTGCTTAGTTACCACATCATAGGTGTGAATATGTCACGCCGTACTATTTTTCATACATATTCCATCCTCGTGTCATGTGTTTGCCTTTCATCCGAGTAGTGTTCGTCAGTATCATGCATGAATGAGTTCTGAAGAGCGAATTTTATTCCTTTTTCTTACGGTTTGACTTCACAATGCAAAATCAATACAGCTGAAGGAAATTAGTCCGGCAGTGGATGATGGTGGTCCTTCGGAGCAACTCAAATAGAGGGTCTCTACAGATTCTACTCCGCCATCCTACCAACAAGATTCGCAAGACAACACAAGGCTGGACAGTCAACGTAGCTGTGTAGATGATGAGCACATCTCCCCTACTCCACCATCACAGGTGCTTGCTCTAACTTGGCACTATTATATGTGGTTGCATGTTGCGTATGATGTCTAGCTTGTATTGCTTCTAACTTTGTTGAATTGCATCTGCTTACTTTACACATAATGCCTGTGAATATGCCACCTGTTCCTGTTTCTAGAACATACATGTAGATGATGAGCACATCTCCCCTACTCCACCATCACAGGTGCTTGCTCTAACTTGGAACTGTTATATGTGGTTGCGTGTTCCGTATGATGTCTAGTTTGTATTGCTTCTGATTTTGTTGAATTGCATCTGCGTAGCTTACAACTTATACCTGCAACGATCGCTTACCCATAAGACACATTTAACTTGGGAGTGTGATGTAGGTTGCATCTTGCATTGTCTTCTAGCTTGTACTGTTTCTAATTTCTTGAAATGGCACTTACGATGAGACACTTTTTACCTGATAGAGTGATATTGGTTGCATGTTCATATGGTGCCTAGCTTTCATTTCTTCTAATTTTGTTGAAATGCCTTCTGCTTACTGCTTTTCATACATATTCCATCCTCCTATCGTACGTCTGAATACGCAATGCTGTCTTTTTTGTGTGTATATTCCATCCTCCTATCCTGCGCTTGCCTTACATCAAAGTAGTGTTCGTCTGTATCATGCATCAACCAGTTATGCAGAGCTAATTTTATTCATCTTCTTTTGGTTTTGACTTCATAAGGCAATATCAGAAAATAGGAAGGAAAAGAGTAAGTTAGGGGATGTTGGTGGTCCTCGGGACCGACGCAAATAGAGACTCTCTAGATTTGCCACTGCTACTGCTAATGAAGTTGAAGTCCCAAGTCTACATGATGAGTTCATCTCCCGTACTCCACCATCGCAGGTGCTTGCTCTAAGTTGACAGTGTGATAATTGGTTTAATGTTGCATATGTTGTCTAGCCTGTATTTCTTCTATTTTGATTAAATTGCACCTGCAGAGTTTATACGTTATACATGTGCATATGACATGCCTTTCTTTGTCTAGAATACACTGCATCTATCAATCATACCATGTTCTTACATCAAAGTACTACTGTTGTGTATCCCGCATCAGTCACTCATGATTGGACGCTTTTAACATGGCAGTTTGATAGTGGTTGCATCTTGCATTGATTTCTACGTTGTACTGCTTCTAATTTTTCAAAATGCCACTTATGACAAGACACTTTTAACTAGGCAGAGTGATATTGGTTGCATCTTTCATATGGTGTCTAGCTTGCATTACTTCTATTTTCTTGAAAATCCTTCTGCTTAGTTTACACATCATAGCTGTGAATATGTCACGCTGTCCTTTTTGTCTTACATATTCCATCCTCATACGGTTGTCTTACATCAAAGTATTGCTTGTCTGTATCATGCATCAATGAGTTCTGAAGAGCGATTTTATTCTTTTGTGTTGTGGGTACGGCTTGACATGGCAAAGTCAAAAAAGAGCAAGGAAAAGAATATAGTAGGGAATGGTGTTACTCGTCGGGTGAAACGGAAGAGGATCTGCCCTCGAGATTCTGCTGGTACTTATAGTGCAGTAGAAGGTCCAAGTCCACCGGCTAAATCTACAAACACAGTATCACCAGCTCCACCAGCTGCAGCATCCGCTTCAACTATACCAGCATCTCAACGAGTTACTCGTTCGTTTGCTCCGGAACTGGCCAGTTCCCAAGCTGCCTTCACACCTAACACTACTTCCGAAGCACTGCTGACACAACAGGACTTGGCAAGATCAGATGAACCTCATGAGCATCAACACCAAGACGGTACCTGACCGAGTCAAGTTGCAGTTGCATGCTCCTTTATATGTACTCTCACAGTTTGATATGCACTAACACTTTCCATATTCGTTGTTGAACTAGCACCACAGCGCAAGCGAAAACAGACATCAGGGATAATGCTTGACAAATTAACAAAATCTAAAGGAGGAAGAATGGAGATCCATTTTGAGGCAGGTTTGAAAAGGCCACGTGATGCTACAGAGTCAGCCAAGTTAGTATCAGAGGCAGCCATTGCCGTTAGGTGTCATGCACGTATCCTCCCAACGTGGATCCAGTACAGGAATGAGAAAGACAATACCCAGTTTAACACCTTCCTTGACCATTTATCCGTAAGTAATGTTATTCATCGCAATTTGTAATATTGTCTTGCTCTGTGCCATACTTTCTAGCTTCCTCCTACTAAGACTCACATTCTTTTTTCAACAGATGAGGTTCAAGCTGGATCCGAAAGATGATGCAACTAAACAAGCATGCACTCATGTTTTTCAGTCTGCTCTGCGACAGTATCGGTACCACCTTAGAAAATCTCACTTTGAAGGCAAGGCTAACAATGAAATCGCCCAAACATCTCCAGTGGAATATATTACAGATGAAGACTGGACAGCCCTTGTTAAACACTGGTCTGATCCAAAGTATCAGGTAGGGTACATGTATTTGATCAGACCACATATTGAACTTGTATTTATGTATGTGCCTTACAAGTGTATCTTCTTCTAGGCTAACTGTTTAAAGAACAAGACCAACCATTCTAAAGTGAAATTCCAACAGACAACAGGATCTCGTAGCTATATTGCACACTGCGAGGCTCTTGTAAATAGCTGCTAGTTCCTTCTTTTTTCTGTGCCATATTATCGTATCTATATTGACTTGTTCCAAATACAGAGGAAAACCCGTGCGGACCAAAATGAACCTGAACCGAATGTAGTGCAAATCTTCAAGGATTGCCACACCAGCAAGATGAAGGGCATGAGCACACCAGTTCAGGCCGCTGTTGTAAGTCCTTACTCCTCCTGCCTTTGAACTGATTGGTACTGTGATGTGTTCATTTAACTGCTTGGTTTGCAGCCAATGTCAGTTACTCTATTCACTTTTATACACAGTTGTCTTAATGTATCATTTCACCTTACATGGTTTAAAAGAGATGAAGGATATTCTTTTGGTCTTGATCTATAATCTAGTTGTGATGTTCACGTGCGCACACAATGATATAATAGGCTGTTTGTTTTATATCTGTTTGCCCATGATATGAATGATGTCATACTATGTCCATCCTACTTTAAACCATGTCTCTTTATCCTTAGATGTCAACGAATGTGAGGAAATAGACAATACAGTAGGCATGCTACATGGACATATGTTCCGAAAGTGATTTTATTATGTAGTTGGCACTACAATACATGCTAATGTATTACAGTAGTTCACCAAAATAAGTTATGTATAAACGTGAAACCTACTTTGTTTGTTTTTGTCTCATTAGTAACTTATCTGGTACACTAATCTACAAGTTCAAACTTTCAGCAAGCTATGGAACAAATGATTGAACAGCCACAACCACCTGAAGGTGACGAGGCTACCACAGGCACAATGTCACCTCTTGCTGCAGTGCGTCAGTATCTCTACACTAACAGTGCAAAAAGCACCTTCCTGCATAATTCTGGGTTGGTTGTCAAGGTAACCTCGTCCAAATCGCCTACTGAACAAAATCTTCTGGCTAGACAGAGTGATATATCTGTGCTCCAGACACAAGTCCAATCCCTAATGGACGTTGTGTCGGAAACAAAAATAGTGGTTGACAAATGTCATGAAGATATGAATGGTTTTGAAACCAGACTATCAGACATTTGCTTCGTTGTTCAAGGGCAATGGCGGAAAAAAGGGGAAGATCGTGCTGCTCCATTAGATTCTACAGCCTGAAACATTAGCACTATGGTCAAATGATCTATGCTTCTATACATCTGATGGTGCTTTTATCTGTAAGGACTGTAAACTTTATGCCAACAGGCCTTTTGTTGTATGGTTGGAATTTATTTTGTTGTGATACAGCATTTATGATGCTGCCAAAGGCTGCAGTAATTATGATGCTATTTTTGTATAGTGTAGGTTTATCTTAGTAATGTATTCGGCCGAAAGCTTCGTAGGAGCCCAACATGCCAACATTCGTCGGGCCCATTCCAATTGGGCTAAAAACGATTCTGGGCCAAAATTTGAATGTAGCCCACTAAAAATATCTGGGCCTAAATCAGCATAAGCTTTCATACTTTTCTGGTAGGCCTGTGCCCATAGTGGGCCTTTAACAGGCCTAAACATAATTTGGGCCCTCGGTAATAATAGGCCGTTTACATGTGTAAATATCTCGAGCCCATTGTCGGTGTCAAAACCGGCGGATCTCGTAGTAGGGGTCCTAAGCTAGGCGTCTTGGAGCGATGGTAACATGGACACGGGATTTTACCCAGCTTCGGGCTCTCTCGAAGAGATAATACCCTACATGCTGCTTTTGATTGTATTCATATGGGTGTAGTACGGAGTACATGTATCTACCACGAGATTGTAGTAATGAATATGGGATTGTCCATTGACTATCCTGGCCTCTGTTTATATATGCACCGTAGGCCTAGGGTTTAGAGGAGCCCTTGTCTTGGGCGCCAAGTCTTGTGGAATCCTTCTTGTATGCGGCATGGGCTGTCCGAACTGGCCCAATAGTGAACCGCCATGGGGGTCCTCGGCCCGATCCAGCTGGTCAGGAGACGACGTGGTGAGTACCCCCTAGTCCAGGACACCGTCAGTAGCCCCCTGAACCGGTCTTCAAGTTGGGGACGCTCCTCGATTCTTCCAAACTGTTCTTCATCTTCGGTCGTCGGTCTTGAAAACTGGTTCAACAAATCTTCCCATCTTCGATCTTGAGGATCGCCGAGCTAAATCCGAAGAGTTCACACGTCGGGCATCCGAGGAGACCTTCAAGTTTTCGGCCTTTATCAATGCCTTGTAATTTTTTACGCCACACCTTGGGTTTGAAGTTGTTCCCGTGCGACGGTCTCCTCTCGCGTCCGAGCTCCAACGCCGGACTGCTTTCGAGGTATCTTTTGCAGCCGAGCACCAACGCCAGACCGCTTCTGAGCTCCAACGCCGGAATGTATCCGAGCTCCAACGCCAGACTACATCCGAGGTGTCATTGATTACCTCGGTCTTGAAAAAGTTAAAAAAGGTTCAAACGAGCTTAATGCTGGAGATGCCCTCTATGGAGCCAGCCACTTGCAACCGAGCTTTATACCGGACTGCTCCCGGGGTGTCTTTTGTAGTCGAGCACCAACGCCGGACTGTATCCGAGGTGGTGCACCACCTCGGCCATGGGCTGATTTTTATGAATTTAATTCCAAATTGTGCAATATAATCTCTGCCGAGATGTATAGCCAGTAGCCCTCAAGGTGCGTGTTGGCCTAATATCCGGGATGCACCTGAAGGAAAAAATCAAACCGCTGACCCCAGTAGCCCCTGAGACTCAGGTCGATTCATAAAATTAGCCTGAGGATCAATTCCCAGCTCAGCAGCATACTTAGGTATAGAAACGCGGTGTATTATATTAGAGGAAATAGTGATCGACGAACGGGCCCTTGACAGAGGATCTTGAGAAGTTGTCGTAATATATTAGCTTGATGCCGGATAGGTCCAGATGGTACCTATTGTTGTCCGAAGACGCGTTTGCCCATAGTTCGGTCAAGCCGAACACTAAGCACTTTGAATTTTTTGCATTGAATAGGCAATGCAGTAGCCCCCGAGACACTGGTCGGGTGGCAACACCAGATCAGGGGATCGATGTGCCCCTTTAATATTAGTAAATGATAAGCCCGAAGCCCATTAGCCCCCGAGCCTTAATATGGGCACGAGTGGCCGAATTAAGGATCGATATCCGAAGTAAAATCATAAATTATGTGTAATGATTCTATGTATCCAAGTACTTTACATCATTAATGCTCGGATCCGCATTGTACAAAACTTTGTTGACCGACCATCGGCTTCAACCTCCTCGGCCAGTAGCCGAGGAGTGTTTGTCCTACTTTATAAAGCCTTTACGAGGGCAAAGATTTACGGCAAACAAGGCAATCTAGCCATACGATTTTATAAACAAAGGTACACGGAGAGATATGTTATATTACTTTTTAACGTAAGAAACATCTTCCAAAGAAAATGGTCCTGCTATCGGTTCCTTTCTTTGGGTTGTCATGCTAAGCATGATCATGAAACCTCAGCTTCGATCAATGTGGGAGCAAAATATTGAAGATTTAGTTTGGGGAAAGTTCCCGAACTATGTGGTCTTTAGCGAACCTAAATTTTCACTTATGTCGTTGCCGACCAATTATATCCTTTAAGATTACTAGCTTTCGGCTTCACCCAGTCTGAGGTACTAACTCAGATGACCCGGTAGTAACAATCACAGAGGTGCTCCCTTTACCGCCTAGCCGAACAATCGGGAACGTAGGGGTAAGCACAGGAGCCAGGCAATCCAGCTTGGCCAAAATCTTAAGTCAAATTGATGCATATTTATGGCTTTATAACGATGATTACGGAAGGCAGCCCTTGTATATTAAATACAAATGCCGATGATATGCTTATTTTCACTCCGTTGCGACCATTTATCAATTGAAAGTGTCCCATCGTCGGCTTCCACCCCCTTGTAGATGCTATGCAGGGTGTTTCCGCAATAACAAACAACCCATAGCTGACGTCTTGGTGCCCGAAGGCGGTTGTGTTAGCGGAAAAACAAGGCAATCAGTTATGCGGGCTTTATAACTTTCACTTAGTCATAGGAGCTTAAAGTTGGGGAGGCTAGTTATGAGCCCCCGGTTAGTGTTCGGCGACAGTCGAGGTCAAGCCGTAAACACTTCGGCCAATATTATGAACGGCCCATCACTTAACACGGGGTGACCTCTATCGATCTTTATAGGTTAATACAGTCATCGGATCGCTGACCAGTTTACGCTTATTGTGACAGTCAGTTTTTGGCTTTCTCCACTGAGGAGCTTAACCATGCGAGCTGGAAGCACAATCGCAGTGGTTCTCCCTTTACACAACTAGCCGAACAAAGCGGAACGTAGGAGGCAAGCACAGGAGCCGGGCAACCCAACCATTGACCGAAGACACAATTCGAAACCGATGCATATATAGCAATATCCGAGAATTTTATTGCCGAATCTCTAAAGGTCTCCGGCGTTGCACTGTGAAACTTATGATGGAAACACACAAATAGTTTAAAAGTGCCATAGGCCTGGAAAACCAAAAAACTTCAGTAAAAACTTGACGTCCGAACTAGATCAAATGTTCGGTGCCAATCCGAAAATTGGTCTTAGAGAAAAAAATGCGCTTTTGTCGTGCTTTAACATGACACATCCCATCTCAAGACTTCAAGCGGGTCAGCCCATGGCTTCAACCTCCTATCCCAAAGGCGGAGTACTTCTCGTTAGGCAAGTTTAGCGAACCAAACCCGAGCGGCTTTAGAGAGAAACTAGGCCATCTGGCGATTGACCACACACTCGAGTCAAAAAAGGAGTGGTAGAAAAAGACTGTGCACCGACTTAGAAGAAAACACTCATTAGAAAAATGGCTCATGTAAATTTAAGAGCCCCCAGGTGACTTGGGTAAAAGAAGTGTTCTTAACAAACAATTCAGACGGGCCGTAAATGCGCCGACCTACTACACGGGCCTTTAGCAGGCCGGAAGTTCGGTCGGGCTTGATTAGTG
>JAAAWM010007851.1:0-10528 GCA_036873465.1 Thinopyrum obtusiflorum
GTCCTGGCAGCCGAAGAATACGGCCTCAGACACCCAGCCAAGAGTTACCCAAAGCGAAGGCTGCTACCCCAGTTCGATGAAGAGGCGCAGGAGCTCATACCCCCTCGCGTAACGCGGTCGGGACAGTGCGGCAGACCGACCACCACGTGGTCAGGATAGAGCGGCAGCTCAGGCCGAACAGCAGCCTGCCCCACCACCTCGTAAAAATAGAGACGAAATAGCTCGGGGTCACACATACGACCTCCGGTAGACCCTGGATAGTAGAGCAGGACATACCCGATCGATTTATGGATCACGAGGACATCCCTCGACACGCGATGATGGCTACCTATTCGGACGCGACAAACCTAGTCACATCCGAGCCGATAACCGCAGATGAACTCCATCGGAGCTACGGCGCAATGCAGCCAGATATAGAGGTGTCGCACACCCTCTCTACTTCACTGATGAAGTACTGGACCATGAATTCCCCGAAGGGTTCAAACCCGTCAATATTGAATCATACGACGGTACAACCGATCCCGCGGTATGGATCGAGGATTTTATTCTCTGCATTCACATGGCCCGCGGAGATGACCTCCATGCTATCAAATACCATCCACTAAAACTCAAAGGGCCAGCCCGGCACTGGTTAAACAGCCAGCCTGAAAATTCCATCGGCAGCTGGGAGGACTTGGAAGAAGCTTTTCTTGACAACTTCCAAGGTACATACGTCCGGCCACCAGACGCCGATGACTTAAGTCACATAGTCCAACGGCCTGGAGAGTCAGCTAGGAAATTCTGGACTAGATTCCTAACTAAAAAGAACCAGACCGTTGATTGTCCGGATGCCGAAGCCCTAGCGGCCTTTAAACATAGCATCCGTGATGAATGGCTCACCCTCCATCTCGGCCAAGAAAAGCCCAAATCAATGGAAGCCCTCACGACACTCATGACCCGCTTTTGCGCGTGTGAAGACAGTTGGCTGGCTCGTAGCAAAAACACAGCCAGCGAGGCGGGCCCCTCCGAGGTCAAAAACCGCAACGGCAAGCTCCGACGTAATAGACACAAGCGCCGAAGCAATGGTGATAATACCGATGACACTACAGTTAATGCCGGATTCAGCGGCTCCAACTCCGGTCAGCGGAAAAAGCCGTATAAAAGGAGCGGTCAGGGACCATCCAGCTTGGACCGCATACTCGATCGTCCGTGCCAGATACATGGCACCCGAGACAAACCAACCAATCATACCAACAGGGATTGTTGGGTGTTTAAACAGGCCGGCAAGTTAAACACCGAGAACAAGGAAAAGGGATCGCAAAGTGAGGACGATGACGAAGAGCCCCGGCAACCGCTCTACGTCACGTCATTCAAAAGACAGCAATGCTGGCACCAGTGAAAATAATACTCCGGATGATATAGAAAACAATGAAGACCTTGCTGAGGTAACATCCGAGCAGCAGGAGCAAGAAAACAGGTAAGCCTGCCCCGACGAACAGGCCAGGCCCAACGACTCGGAGGACGGTAGTTACCGTCCGGTCTCCGAGGATGAGGAAAGCATCAGCAACGAATATTTCATCGTGCCCGAGGAACCTCTTGAGCAGGAGCGCTTCAAGCGCCAGCTAATAGCAACAGCGAGGAGCCTGAAAAAGAAACAGCAGCAGCTTCAAGCTGACCAAGATCTGCTCGTTGACAGATGGACCGATGTCCTGGCAGCCGAAGAATACGGCCTCAGACACCCAGCCAAGAGTTACCCAAAGCGAAGGCTGCTACCCCAGTTCGATGAAGAGGCGCAGGAGCTCATACCCCCGGGGGGGGGGGGGGGGGGGGGGGGGGGGGGGGGGGGGGGGGGGGGGGGGGGGGGGGGGGGGGGGGGGGGGGGGGGGGGGGGGGGGGGGGGGGGGGGGGGGGGGGGGGGGGGGGGGGGGGGGGGGGGGGGGGGGGGGGGGGGGGGGGGGGGGGGGGGGGGGGGGGGGGGGGGGGGGGGGGGGGGGGGGGGGGGGGGGGGGGGGGGGGGGGGGGGGGGGGGGGGGGGGGGGGGGGGGGGGGGGGGGGGGGGGGGGGGGGGGGGGGGGGGGGGGGGGGGGGGGGGGGGGGGGGGGGGGGGGGGGGGGGGGGGGGGGGGGGGGGGGGGGGGGGGGGGGGGGGGGGGGGGGGGGGGGGGGGGGGGGGGGGGGGGGGGGGGGGGGGGGGGGGGGGGGGGGGGGGGGGGGGGGGGGGGGGGGGGGGGGGGGGGGGGGGGGGGGGGGGGGGGGGGGGGGGGGGGGGGGGGGGGGGGGGGGGGGGGGGGGGGGGGGGGGGGGGGGGGGGGGGGGGGGGGGGGGGGGGGGGGGGGGGGGGGGGGGGGGGGGGGGGGGGGGGGGGGGGGGGGGGGGGGGGGGGGGGGGGGGGGGGGGGGGGGGGGGGGGGGGGGGGGGGGGGGGGGGGGGGGGGGGGGGGGGGGGGGGGGGGGGGGGGGGGGGGGGGGGGGGGGGGGGGGGGGGGGGGGGGGGGGGGGGGGGGGGGGGGGGGGGGGGGGGGGGGGGGGGGGGGGGGGGGGGGGGGGGGGGGGGGGGGGGGGGGGGGGGGGGGGGGGGGGGGGGGGGGGGGGGGGGGGGGGGGGGGGGGGGGGGGGGGGGGGGGGGGGGGGGGGGGGGGGGGGGGGGGGGGGGGGGGGGGGGGGGGGGGGGGGGGGGGGGGGGGGGGGGGGGGGGGGGGGGGGGGGGGGGGGGGGGGGGGGGGGGGGGGGGGGGGGGGGGGGGGGGGGGGGGGGGGGGGGGGGGGGGGGGGGGGGGGGGGGGGGGGGGGGGGGGGGGGGGGGGGGGGGGGGGGGGGGGGGGGGGGGGGGGGGGGGGGGGGGGGGGGGGGGGGGGGGGGGGGGGGGGGGGGGGGGGGGGGGGGGGGGGGGGGGGGGGGGGGGGGGGGGGGGGGGGGGGGGGGGGGGGGGGGGGGGGGGGGGGGGGGGGGGGGGGGGGGGGGGGGGGGGGGGGGGGGGGGGGGGGGGGGGGGGGGGGGGGGGGGGGGGGGGGGGGGGGGGGGGGGGGGGGGGGGGGGGGGGGGGGGGGGGGGGGGGGGGGGGGGGGGGGGGGGGGGGGGGGGGGGGGGGGGGGGGGGGGGGGGGGGGGGGGGGGGGGGGGGGGGGGGGGGGGGGGGGGGGGGGGGGGGGGGGGGGGGGGGGGGGGGGGGGGGGGGGGGGGGGGGGGGGGGGGGGGGGGGGGGGGGGGGGGGGGGGGGGGGGGGGGGGGGGGGGGGGGGGGGGGGGGGGGGGGGGGGGGGGGGGGGGGGGGGGGGGGGGGGGGGGGGGGGGGGGGGGGGGGGGGGGGGGGGGGGGGGGGGGGGGGGGGGGGGGGGGGGGGGGGGGGGGGGGGGGGGGGGGGGGGGGGGGGGGGGGGGGGGGGGGGGGGGGGGGGGGGGGGGGGGGGGGGGGGGGGGGGGGGGGGGGGGGGGGGGGGGGGGGGGGGGGGGGGGGGGGGGGGGGGGGGGGGGGGGGGGGGGGGGGGGGGGGGGGGGGGGGGGGGGGGGGGGGGGGGGGGGGGGGGGGGGGGGGGGGGGGGGGGGGGGGGGGGGGGGGGGGGGGGGGGGGGGGGGGGGGGGGGGGGGGGGGGGGGGGGGGGGGGGGGGGGGGGGGGGGGGGGGGGGGGGGGGGGGGGGGGGGGGGGGGGGGGGGGGGGGGGGGGGGGGGGGGGGGGGGGGGGGGGGGGGGGGGGGGGGGGGGGGGGGGGGGGGGGGGGGGGGGGGGGGGGGGGGGGGGGGGGGGGGGGGGGGGGGGGGGGGGGGGGGGGGGGGGGGGGGGGGGGGGGGGGGGGGGGGGGGGGGGGGGGGGGGGGGGGGGGGGGGGGGGGGGGGGGGGGGGGGGGGGGGGGGGGGGGGGGGGGGGGGGGGGGGGGGGGGGGGGGGGGGGGGGGGGGGGGGGGGGGGGGGGGGGGGGGGGGGGGGGGGGGGGGGGGGGGGGGGGGGGGGGGGGGGGGGGGGGGGGGGGGGGGGGGGGGGGGGGGGGGGGGGGGGGGGGGGGGGGGGGGGGGGGGGGGGGGGGGGGGGGGGGGGGGGGGGGGGGGGGGGGGGGGGGGGGGGGGGGGGGGGGGGGGGGGGGGGGGGGGGGGGGGGGGGGGGGGGGGGGGGGGGGGGGGGGGGGGGGGGGGGGGGGGGGGGGGGGGGGGGGGGGGGGGGGGGGGGGGGGGGGGGGGGGGGGGGGGGGGGGGGGGGGGGGGGGGGGGGGGGGGGGGGGGGGGGGGGGGGGGGGGGGGGGGGGGGGGGGGGGGGGGGGGGGGGGGGGGGGGGGGGGGGGGGGGGGGGGGGGGGGGGGGGGGGGGGGGGGGGGGGGGGGGGGGGGGGGGGGGGGGGGGGGGGGGGGGGGGGGGGGGGGGGGGGGGGGGGGGGGGGGGGGGGGGGGGGGGGGGGGGGGGGGGGGGGGGGGGGGGGGGGGGGGGGGGGGGGGGGGGGGGGGGGGGGGGGGGGGGGGGGGGGGGGGGGGGGGGGGGGGGGGGGGGGGGGGGGGGGGGGGGGGGGGGGGGGGGGGGGGGGGGGGGGGGGGGGGGGGGGGGGGGGGGGGGGGGGGGGGGGGGGGGGGGGGGGGGGGGGGGGGGGGGGGGGGGGGGGGGGGGGGGGGGGGGGGGGGGGGGGGGGGGGGGGGGGGGGGGGGGGGGGGGGGGGGGGGGGGGGGGGGGGGGGGGGGGGGGGGGGGGGGGGGGGGGGGGGGGGGGGGGGGGGGGGGGGGGGGGGGGGGGGGGGGGGGGGGGGGGGGGGGGGGGGGGGGGGGGGGGGGGGGGGGGGGGGGGGGGGGGGGGGGGGGGGGGGGGGGGGGGGGGGGGGGGGGGGGGGGGGGGGGGGGGGGGGGGGGGGGGGGGGGGGGGGGGGGGGGGGGGGGGGGGGGGGGGGGGGGGGGGGGGGGGGGGGGGGGGGGGGGGGGGGGGGGGGGGGGGGGGGGGGGGGGGGGGGGGGGGGGGGGGGGGGGGGGGGGGGGGGGGGGGGGGGGGGGGGGGGGGGGGGGGGGGGGGGGGGGGGGGGGGGGGGGGGGGGGGGGGGGGGGGGGGGGGGGGGGGGGGGGGGGGGGGGGGGGGGGGGGGGGGGGGGGGGGGGGGGGGGGGGGGGGGGGGGGGGGGGGGGGGGGGGGGGGGGGGGGGGGGGGGGGGGGGGGGGGGGGGGGGGGGGGGGGGGGGGGGGGGGGGGGGGGGGGGGGGGGGGGGGGGGGGGGGGGGGGGGGGGGGGGGGGGGGGGGGGGGGGGGGGGGGGGGGGGGGGGGGGGGGGGGGGGGGGGGGGGGGGGGGGGGGGGGGGGGGGGGGGGGGGGGGGGGGGGGGGGGGGGGGGGGGGGGGGGGGGGGGGGGGGGGGGGGGGGGGGGGGGGGGGGGGGGGGGGGGGGGGGGGGGGGGGGGGGGGGGGGGGGGGGGGGGGGGGGGGGGGGGGGGGGGGGGGGGGGGGGGGGGGGGGGGGGGGGGGGGGGGGGGGGGGGGGGGGGGGGGGGGGGGGGGGGGGGGGGGGGGGGGGGGGGGGGGGGGGGGGGGGGGGGGGGGGGGGGGGGGGGGGGGGGGGGGGGGGGGGGGGGGGGGGGGGGGGGGGGGGGGGGGGGGGGGGGGGGGGGGGGGGGGGGGGGGGGGGGGGGGGGGGGGGGGGGGGGGGGGGGGGGGGGGGGGGGGGGGGGGGGGGGGGGGGGGGGGGGGGGGGGGGGGGGGGGGGGGGGGGGGGGGGGGGGGGGGGGGGGGGGGGGGGGGGGGGGGGGGGGGGGGGGGGGGGGGGGGGGGGGGGGGGGGGGGGGGGGGGGGGGGGGGGGGGGGGGGGGGGGGGGGGGGGGGGGGGGGGGGGGGGGGGGGGGGGGGGGGGGGGGGGGGGGGGGGGGGGGGGGGGGGGGGGGGGGGGGGGGGGGGGGGGGGGGGGGGGGGGGGGGGGGGGGGGGGGGGGGGGGGGGGGGGGGGGGGGGGGGGGGGGGGGGGGGGGGGGGGGGGGGGGGGGGGGGGGGGGGGGGGGGGGGGGGGGGGGGGGGGGGGGGGGGGGGGGGGGGGGGGGGGGGGGGGGGGGGGGGGGGGGGGGGGGGGGGGGGGGGGGGGGGGGGGGGGGGGGGGGGGGGGGGGGGGGGGGGGGGGGGGGGGGGGGGGGGGGGGGGGGGGGGGGGGGGGGGGGGGGGGGGGGGGGGGGGGGGGGGGGGGGGGGGGGGGGGGGGGGGGGGGGGGGGGGGGGGGGGGGGGGGGGGGGGGGGGGGGGGGGGGGGGGGGGGGGGGGGGGGGGGGGGGGGGGGGGGGGGGGGGGGGGGGGGGGGGGGGGGGGGGGGGGGGGGGGGGGGGGGGGGGGGGGGGGGGGGGGGGGGGGGGGGGGGGGGGGGGGGGGGGGGGGGGGGGGGGGGGGGGGGGGGGGGGGGGGGGGGGGGGGGGGGGGGGGGGGGGGGGGGGGGGGGGGGGGGGGGGGGGGGGGGGGGGGGGGGGGGGGGGGGGGGGGGGGGGGGGGGGGGGGGGGGGGGGGGGGGGGGGGGGGGGGGGGGGGGGGGGGGGGGGGGGGGGGGGGGGGGGGGGGGGGGGGGGGGGGGGGGGGGGGGGGGGGGGGGGGGGGGGGGGGGGGGGGGGGGGGGGGGGGGGGGGGGGGGGGGGGGGGGGGGGGGGGGGGGGGGGGGGGGGGGGGGGGGGGGGGGGGGGGGGGGGGGGGGGGGGGGGGGGGGGGGGGGGGGGGGGGGGGGGGGGGGGGGGGGGGGGGGGGGGGGGGGGGGGGGGGGGGGGGGGGGGGGGGGGGGGGGGGGGGGGGGGGGGGGGGGGGGGGGGGGGGGGGGGGGGGGGGGGGGGGGGGGGGGGGGGGGGGGGGGGGGGGGGGGGGGGGGGGGGGGGGGGGGGGGGGGGGGGGGGGGGGGGGGGGGGGGGGGGGGGGGGGGGGGGGGGGGGGGGGGGGGGGGGGGGGGGGGGGGGGGGGGGGGGGGGGGGGGGGGGGGGGGGGGGGGGGGGGGGGGGGGGGGGGGGGGGGGGGGGGGGGGGGGGGGGGGGGGGGGGGGGGGGGGGGGGGGGGGGGGGGGGGGGGGGGGGGGGGGGGGGGGGGGGGGGGGGGGGGGGGGGGGGGGGGGGGGGGGGGGGGGGGGGGGGGGGGGGGGGGGGGGGGGGGGGGGGGGGGGGGGGGGGGGGGGGGGGGGGGGGGGGGGGGGGGGGGGGGGGGGGGGGGGGGGGGGGGGGGGGGGGGGGGGGGGGGGGGGGGGGGGGGGGGGGGGGGGGGGGGGGGGGGGGGGGGGGGGGGGGGGGGGGGGGGGGGGGGGGGGGGGGGGGGGGGGGGGGGGGGGGGGGGGGGGGGGGGGGGGGGGGGGGGGGGGGGGGGGGGGGGGGGGGGGGGGGGGGGGGGGGGGGGGGGGGGGGGGGGGGGGGGGGGGGGGGGGGGGGGGGGGGGGGGGGGGGGGGGGGGGGGGGGGGGGGGGGGGGGGGGGGGGGGGGGGGGGGGGGGGGGGGGGGGGGGGGGGGGGGGGGGGGGGGGGGGGGGGGGGGGGGGGGGGGGGGGGGGGGGGGGGGGGGGGGGGGGGGGGGGGGGGGGGGGGGGGGGGGGGGGGGGGGGGGGGGGGGGGGGGGGGGGGGGGGGGGGGGGGGGGGGGGGGGGGGGGGGGGGGGGGGGGGGGGGGGGGGGGGGGGGGGGGGGGGGGGGGGGGGGGGGGGGGGGGGGGGGGGGGGGGGGGGGGGGGGGGGGGGGGGGGGGGGGGGGGGGGGGGGGGGGGGGGGGGGGGGGGGGGGGGGGGGGGGGGGGGGGGGGGGGGGGGGGGGGGGGGGGGGGGGGGGGGGGGGGGGGGGGGGGGGGGGGGGGGGGGGGGGGGGGGGGGGGGGGGGGGGGGGGGGGGGGGGGGGGGGGGGGGGGGGGGGGGGGGGGGGGGGGGGGGGGGGGGGGGGGGGGGGGGGGGGGGGGGGGGGGGGGGGGGGGGGGGGGGGGGGGGGGGGGGGGGGGGGGGGGGGGGGGGGGGGGGGGGGGGGGGGGGGGGGGGGGGGGGGGGGGGGGGGGGGGGGGGGGGGGGGGGGGGGGGGGGGGGGGGGGGGGGGGGGGGGGGGGGGGGGGGGGGGGGGGGGGGGGGGGGGGGGGGGGGGGGGGGGGGGGGGGGGGGGGGGGGGGGGGGGGGGGGGGGGGGGGGGGGGGGGGGGGGGGGGGGGGGGGGGGGGGGGGGGGGGGGGGGGGGGGGGGGGGGGGGGGGGGGGGGGGGGGGGGGGGGGGGGGGGGGGGGGGGGGGGGGGGGGGGGGGGGGGGGGGGGGGGGGGGGGGGGGGGGGGGGGGGGGGGGGGGGGGGGGGGGGGGGGGGGGGGGGGGGGGGGGGGGGGGGGGGGGGGGGGGGGGGGGGGGGGGGGGGGGGGGGGGGGGGGGGGGGGGGGGGGGGGGGGGGGGGGGGGGGGGGGGGGGGGGGGGGGGGGGGGGGGGGGGGGGGGGGGGGGGGGGGGGGGGGGGGGGGGGGGGGGGGGGGGGGGGGGGGGGGGGGGGGGGGGGGGGGGGGGGGGGGGGGGGGGGGGGGGGGGGGGGGGGGGGGGGGGGGGGGGGGGGGGGGGGGGGGGGGGGGGGGGGGGGGGGGGGGGGGGGGGGGGGGGGGGGGGGGGGGGGGGGGGGGGGGGGGGGGGGGGGGGGGGGGGGGGGGGGGGGGGGGGGGGGGGGGGGGGGGGGGGGGGGGGGGGGGGGGGGGGGGGGGGGGGGGGGGGGGGGGGGGGGGGGGGGGGGGGGGGGGGGGGGGGGGGGGGGGGGGGGGGGGGGGGGGGGGGGGGGGGGGGGGGGGGGGGGGGGGGGGGGGGGGGGGGGGGGGGGGGGGGGGGGGGGGGGGGGGGGGGGGGGGGGGGGGGGGGGGGGGGGGGGGGGGGGGGGGGGGGGGGGGGGGGGGGGGGGGGGGGGGGGGGGGGGGGGGGGGGGGGGGGGGGGGGGGGGGGGGGGGGGGGGGGGGGGGGGGGGGGGGGGGGGGGGGGGGGGGGGGGGGGGGGGGGGGGGGGGGGGGGGGGGGGGGGGGGGGGGGGGGGGGGGGGGGGGGGGGGGGGGGGGGGGGGGGGGGGGGGGGGGGGGGGGGGGGGGGGGGGGGGGGGGGGGGGGGGGGGGGGGGGGGGGGGGGGGGGGGGGGGGGGGGGGGGGGGGGGGGGGGGGGGGGGGGGGGGGGGGGGGGGGGGGGGGGGGGGGGGGGGGGGGGGGGGGGGGGGGGGGGGGGGGGGGGGGGGGGGGGGGGGGGGGGGGGGGGGGGGGGGGGCCCACTCGGTAATGCATCATCATAATGAGCTCAATGTGACTAAGGAGTTAGTCGCGGGATCATGCGTTACGTAATGAGTAAAGAGACTTGCCGGTAACGAGATTGAACGAGGTATGGGGATACCGACGATCGAATCTCGGGCAAGTAACATACCGATAGACAAAGGGAATTGTATACGGGATTGATTGAATCCCCGACATCGTGGTTCATCCGATGAGATCATCATGGAACATGTGGGAGACAATATGGGTATCCAGATCCCGCTATTGGTTATTGGCCGGAGGTTGTCTCGGTCATGTCTGCATGGTTCCCGAACCCGTAGGGTCTACACACTTAAGGTTTGGTGACGCTAGAGTTGTTATGGGAAATACTATGTGGTTACCGAAGGTTGTTCGGAGTCCCGGATGAGATCCCGGACATGACGAGGAACTCCAGAATGGTCTGGAGGTGAAGATCGATATATTGGACGAAGGGTATTGGAGTCCGGAATTGTTCTGGGAGTACCGGGTGACGACCAGCGTGACCGAAAGGTGTTTCGGAGGCCCCGACAAGCGTTGGGGGGCCTTATGGGCCAAGGGGAGGGGGCACACCAGCCCACTAAGGGGCTGTGCGCCCCTCCCAACCCCTCTCACGTAACCTGGAGAGGTGGGGGCGCCTCCCCTAGGGCAGCCGCCCCTCCCGGCTTGGGGGGCAAGTTTCCTAGGGGTGGGGGGCGCCCAAACCCATCTAGGGTTTCCCCTGTGGCCGCCACCCCTCCCCTAGGGAACCCTAGGGTGCCTCCTCCACCCCCTTCCCCCTATATATAGTGAGGGAGAGAGAGGTCAGCCGCAGCCCTTCCCTGGCGCAGCCCCTCCCTCCTCCAACCCTTCCTTCTCCTCCGTAGAGCTTGGCGAAGCCCTGCAGGAATACCACAAGCTCCACTACCACGCCGTCGTGCTGCCAGAGTCCTCCCTCAACTTCTCCTCTCCCCTTGCTGGATCAAGAAGGAGGAGACATCCCCGGGCTGTACGTGTGTTGAACGCGGAGGCGCCGTCCGTTCGGCGCTAGATCGGATCTTCCGCGATTTGAATCGCCGCGAGTACGACTCCATCAACCGCGTTCTTGTAACGCTTCCGTTTAGCGATCTTCAAGGGTATGAAGATGCACTCCCTCTCTCTCGTTGCTAGCATCTCCTAGATTGATCTTGGTGACACGTAGGAAAATTTTGAATTATTGCTACGTTCCCCAACACGCCCACCATCTGCAACGTAGCCGTCACCAAGACCCTCATCGATGGCAGGGCCGGCCTTAATGTGCTCTCCGTGGAGGCTTTTGGCTTGCTTCACGTACCGCACGAACGGCTCCGTCCCACCAAGCCCTTCTTCGGAGTCGGCAGCGGCTCCACCAGCCCCCTAGGGCAGATCCGCCTCCCCGT
>JAAAWM010007852.1:0-10537 GCA_036873465.1 Thinopyrum obtusiflorum
GGGGAGGGGAGGGGCTGCGCCTTGGATGTTGTGTGCAGCCCTCCCCTTGCCCCTCTATTTATAGGGGAAGGAGGAAGGGGGCCGGCCCCCTCTAGATGAGATCTAGAGGGGGGGGGGGGGGGGGGGGGGGGGGGGGGGGGGGGGGGGGGGGGGGGGGGGGGGGGGGGGGGGGGGGGGGGGGGGGGGGGGGGGAGGGCTGGTTCCCTTTCCTCTACAGCCCATTAGGCCCTCCGAGAGAGGTGGCCCCTCCCGGTGGACCCCCGGAACCCCTCCGGTGGCCCCGGTACAATACCGATATGCCCCCGAACCTTTCCGGTGACCGTATGACAACTTCCTACATATAAATCTTCACCTCCGGACCATTCCGGAACTCCTCGTGACGTCCGGGATCTCATCCGGGACTCCAAACAACATTCGGTAATCACATACAAGTCTTCCTCACAACCCTAGCGTCACCGAACCTTAAGTGTGTAGACCCTATGGGTTCGGGAGACATGTAGACATGACCGAGACGACTCTCTGGTCAATAACCAACAGCAGGATCTGGATACCCATGTTGGCTCCCACATGCTCCTCGATGATCTCATCGGATGAACCACGATGTCAAGGATTCAATCAATCCGTATACAATTCCCTTTGTTAAAGTGAACTTGTTGACTCCTGTTGCCAACCTGAAATTGGGGGGAATAACTGCGGCTCTGATAGCTCTGCTGAAACATTCAGGACCAGAAACATGCACGGGGGGGGGGGGGGGGGGGGGGGGGGATGCCTTCCGGGGCATCCCCAAGCTTTGGCTTTTTGGTGTCCTTAGATTTATCTTGGGGTGCCTTGGGCATCCCCAAGCTTAGGCTCTTGCCACTCCTTGTTCCATAATCCATCAAATCCTTACCCAAAACTTGAAAACTTCACAACACAAAACTTAACAGAAAATCTCGTGAGCTCCGTTAGCGAAAGAAAACAAAACACCACTTCAAGGTACTGAAATGAACTCATTCTTTATTTATATTGGTGTTAAACCTACTGTATTCCAACTTCTCTATGGTTTATAAACTATTTTACTAGCCATAGATTCATCAAAATAAGCAAACAACACACGAAAAACAGAATCTGTCAAAAATAGAACAGTCTGTAGTAATCTGTAACTAACGCAAACTTTTGGAACTCAGAAAAATCCACCAAAATAGGACGACATAGATAATTTATTGAACAGCTGCAATTGGAATCAGTATTTTATCACGTTCTGGTGATTTTTAACAATTGTTTTCGTGAACAGAAAGTTTCTGGAATTTTCAGCAAGATCAAATAACTATCATCCAAGAAGATCCTATAGGTTTAACTTGGCACAAACACTAATTAAAACATAAAAACACATCTAACCAGAAGCTAGATGGATTATTTATTACTAAACAGAAATAAAAAACAAGAAACTAAAATAAAATTGGGTTGCCTCCCAACAAGCGCTATCGTTTAACGCCCCTAGCTAGGCATTGAGATTTCAATGATGCTCACAAGAAAGACAAGAATTGAAGCACAAAGGGAGCATCATAAAACACGTGACAAACACATCTAAGTCTAACATACTTCCTATGCATAGGCATCTTATAGGCAAACAAATTATCAAGGCAAGCAAAAACTAGCATATGCAAGGAAGCAGAAAGAAACAATAGCAATCTCAACATAACGAGAGGTAATTTAGTAACATGAAAATTTCTACAACCATATTTTCCTCTCTCATAATAATTACATGTAGGATCATAAGCAAATTCAACAATATAGCTATCACAAAACATATGCTTAACACGATCCACATGTATGCAAAGTTGACACTCCTCCAAAATAGTGGGATTAACATTAGCTAAAGTCATGACCTCTCCAAACCCACTTTTATCAAAAAATTCATAAGATTGAACATTCTCCAAATATGTGGGATCTAAAGTTGACATTCTTCCAACCCACTTTCAATATTATTGCAAACACTATTATCAATCTCATATTCATCATGGGGCTTAAATAAATTTTCAAGATCATAAGAAGAATCACCCCAATCATGATCATTGCAACAAGTAGTAGACATAGCAAAACTAGCATCCCCAAGCTTAGGGTTTTGCATAATATTAGCACAATTGACATCAAGAGAATTTATAGTAAAATCATTGCAATCATGCTTTTTATTCAAGGAGCTATCGTGAATCTCTTCATAAATTTCTTCATCACAATTTTTAGATTCACGAATTTCAAGCAAAACTTCATAAAGATAATCTAGTGCACAAAACTCACTAGCAATTGGTTCATCATAATTGGATCTCTTAAAAAGATTAGCAAGTGGATGAGGATCCATAGATCTTTTAGCAAGCGAAGATGCAAGCAAAAAGAAGGCACATGGTAACACAAGATCAAACGGAAGAGGGGCGAAGAAAAGGCAAAGGTGAAGTGGGGGAGAGGAAAACGAGAGGCAAATGGCAAATAATATAATGCGAGGGAGATGAGTTTGTGATGGGTACTTGGTATGTCTTGACTTGTGCGTAGAATCCCCGGCAACGGCGCCAGAAATCCTTCTTGCTACCTCTTGAGCACTGCGTTGGTTTTTCCTTGAAGAGGAAAGGGTGATGCAGTAAAGTAGCGTAAGTATTTCCCTTAGTTTTTCAGAACCAAGGTATCAATCCAGTAGGAGACCACGCTCGAGTCCCATGCACCTACACAAACAAATAAGAACCTCGCAACCAACGCGATAAAGGGGTTGTCAATCCCTTCACGGTCACTTACGAGAGTGAGATCTGATAGATATGATAAGATAATATTTTTGGTATTTTATGATAAAGAGAAAATAAAGATTGCAAAGTAAAATAAACGGTGCCAGAAATAGCTTGTTGTCGGGAGATTAATATGATGGAAAATAGATCCGGGGGCCATAGGTTTCACTAGTGGCTTCTCTCGAGAGCATAAGTATTACGGTGGGTAAACGAATTACTGTCGAGCAATTGATAGAATTGAGCATAGTTATGAGAACATCTAGGTATGATCATGTATATAGGCATCACGTTCGTGACAAGTAGACCGAAACGATTCTGGGGGGGGGGGGGGGGGGGGGGGGGGGGGGGGGGGGGGGGGGGGGGGGGGGGGGGGGGGGGGGGGGGGGGGGGGGGGGGGGGGGGGGGGGGGGGGGGGGGGGGGGGGGGGGGGGGGGGGGGGGGGGGGGGGGGGGGGGGGGGGGGGGGGGGGGGGGGGGGGGGGGGGGGGGGGGGGGGGGGGGGGGGGGGGGGGGGGGGGGGGGGGGGGGGGGGGGGGGGGGGGGGGGGGGGGGGGGGGGGGGGGGGGGGGGGGGGGGGGGGGGGGGGGGGGGGGGGGGGGGGGGGGGGGGGGGGGGGGGGGGGGGGGGGGGGGGGGGGGGGGGGGGGGGGGGGGGGGGGGGGGGGGGGGGGGGGGGGGGGGGGGGGGGGGGGGGGGGGGGGGGGGGGGGGGGGGGGGGGGGGGGGGGGGGGGGGGGGGGGGGGGGGGGGGGGGGGGGGGGGGGGGGGGGGGGGGGGGGGGGGGGGGGGGGGGGGGGGGGGGGGGGGGGGGGGGGGGGGGGGGGGGGGGGGGGGGGGGGGGGGGGGGGGGGGGGGGGGGGGGGGGGGGGGGGGGGGGGGGGGGGGGGGGGGGGGGGGGGGGGGGGGGGGGGGGGGGGGGGGGGGGGGGGGGGGGGGGGGGGGGGGGGGGGGGGGGGGGGGGGGGGGGGGGGGGGGGGGGGGGGGGGGGGGGGGGGGGGGGGGGGGGGGGGGGGGGGGGGGGGGGGGGGGGGGGGGGGGGGGGGGGGGGGGGGGGGGGGGGGGGGGGGGGGGGGGGGGGGGGGGGGGGGGGGGGGGGGGGGGGGGGGGGGGGGGGGGGGGGGGGGGGGGGGGGGGGGGGGGGGGGGGGGGGGGGGGGGGTCGGTGAGAAAATCACGTTCCCGAAGGTTTCATTCCGTTTGGACTCCATTTGATATTCCGTTTCTTCGAAACACTGAAATAGGCAAAAAAACATCAATTCTAGGCTGGGCCTCCAGTTAATAGGTTAGTCCCAAAAATAATATAAAAGTGGAAAATAAGTCCCAATATAGTCCAAAACAGTAGATAAAGTAGCATGGAGCAATCAAAAATTATAGATACGTTGGGGAAGTATCATTGATACGTCCATTTTGTATAATGTTTTCTTACTATTATTTATGTTGTTATACTGTATAATAATGCTTTTTGGATTAATTCTAATGCCTTTTCTCTCATAATATGCAAGGTATACACAAAGGGGGAGAATTCTGGCAGCTAGAAATCTGGACCTGAAAAAGCTACGTCAAGCTAGATATTCTGCACAACTCCAAACAAGCTGAAACTCCACAAGGATTTTTATGGAATAAATAAGAATTTTTGGAGCAAATAAGTACCAAAGGGGGGCCACCAGGTGGGCACAACCCACCTGGGCGTGCCAGGAGGCCCAAACGTGCCCTGGTGGGTGCTGCCCTCCTCGGCCCACCTCCGGTGCCCCTCTTCTAGTATATAAGTCATTTTGACCTAGAAAAATAATAAGGAGAGGACTTTGTACGTCGGTGGAGCAACAGGGGGCCCACGAGGTAGGGGGCGCACCCAGGGGGGCCCTCCACCCTCGTGACCGCCTCTTTTGTTCCTTGTAGCAGGGTCCAAGTCTCCTGGATCACGTTCGGTGAGAAAATCACGTTCCCGAAGGTTTCATTCCGTTTGGACTCCATTTGATATTCCGTGGGGGGGGGGGGGGGGGGGGGGGGGGGGGGGGGGGGGGGGGGGGGGGGGGGGGGGGGGGGGGGGGGGCCAAAATACGTGTCGTGTAAGAAAACGGAGTCCGGAGAGCACACGAGGTGCCCACGAGGTAGGGGCGCGCCCTCCACCCTCGTGGAGCCCTCGTGTCCTTCCCGGACTGCTTCCTATTTTTCTATTTTTCTAAATATTCCAAAACGGAGAAATATTGCCTTAAAAACTGTTTTGGAGTCGGTTTACTTACCGTACCACATACCTATTCCTTTTCGGAGTCTGAAACATTCCGGAAGGTGCCCCTTATGTATTCCTCCGGGGTTACGGTTTCAATAACATTGGTTTCAACATTTATGGGATTACCTGAGATATAATGTTTGATTCTTTGACCGTTCACCACCATCGTATTTGTGTCTTCGAAGTTGTTGATTTTTATGGCACCTAGTGGTGGAGTGTTGTAACGCCCCAAGACCGGAGCTTCAGATGTCTTCCAGGGTTTCCGAGATTCGTTGTGTGATTTGTTTCGTCTGTTGCATTCATCTTTGCATCATGTGCATTGCATCATGTCATCATGCCATCATCTCATAAATCTTTGCACCTCAACTCACTAAATAAATTGCATGGATCTTCGGTCCATTTAAATCGAGGGAACTCACATGGTGGTTTCTCTTTATAACCTATCCTCCCGATAGTAGGGAGCTATATTCAATATTTCTTCAATTTGATATTCACCATAACACACGTGCAAAAATAATCCTCATGCCTTTTTCCTTCTCAACTCTTGGTCTCTAACTTTGTCATATATCTTTTCTTCATTTTCCGGAGCTCCACCTAAATTCTCAACATTTTTGGGCACTTCGAAAAACCTGTCCTAGTTCAAACCTTTTTAATTAAATTCAAATGAAGTTGAATTTAATCTTTCAAACTTGACCTTTTCTATTTTCTCAGGCTGTGCACATTTTCACGAGTTCGTGAAAATTATCCCCATGCCCAGAGTCCTCCCCTACCTTCTCTTTCTTTTCTTTCTCTTTTTCTGTTTTGTTTTAAATGGAAAAGAGGGAAGGAGAGAGGAGCCCAGTCAGGCCTCTGGCCACCCAGGCCTCCCAACCACGGGGGGGGGGGGGGGGGGGGGGGGGGGGGGGGGGGGGGGGGGGGGGGGGGGGGGGGGGGGGGGGGGGGGGGGGGGGGGGGGGGGGGGGGGGGGGGGGGGGGGGGGGGGGGGGGGGGGGGGGGGGGGGGGGGGGGGGGGGGGGGGGGGGGGGGGGGGGGGGGGGGGGGGGGGGGGGGGGGGGGGGGGGGGGGGGGGGGGGGGGGGGGGGGGGGGGGGGGGGGGGGGGGGGGGGGGGGGGGGGGGGGGGGGGGGGGGGGGGGGGGGGGGGGGGGGGGGGGGGGGGGGGGGGGGGGGGGGGGGGGGGGGGGGGGGGGGGGGGGGGGGGGGGGGGGGGGGGGGGGGGGGGGGGGGGGGGGGGGGGGGGGGGGGGGGGGGGGGGGGGGGGGGGGGGGGGGGGGGGGGGGGGGGGGGGGGGGGGGGGGGGGGGGGGGGGGGGGGGGGGGGGGGGGGGGGGGGGGGGGGGGGGGGGGGGGGGGGGGGGGGGGGGGGGGGGGGGGGGGGGGGGGGGGGGGGGGGGGGGGGGGGGGGGGGGGGGGGGGGGGGGGGGGGGGGGGGGGGGGGGGGGGGGGGGGGGGGGGGGGGGGGGGGGGGGGGGGGGGGGGGGGGGGGGGGGGGGGGGGGGGGGGGGGGGGGGGGGGGGGGGGGGGGGGGGGGGGGGGGGGGGGGGGGGGGGGGGGGGGGGGGGGGGGGGGGGGGGGGGGGGGGGGGGGGGGGGGGGGGGGGGGGGGGGGGGGGGGGGGGGGGGGGGGGGGGGGGGGGGGGGGGGGGGGGGGGGGGGGGGGGGGGGGGGGGGGGGGGGGGGGGGGGGGGGGGGGGGGGGGGGGGGGGGGGGGGGGGGGGGGGGGGGGGGGGGGGGGGGGGGGGGGGGGGGGGGGGGGGGGGGGGGGGGGGGGGGGGGGGGGGGGGGGGGGGGGGGGGGGGGGGGGGGGGGGGGGGGGGGGGGGGGGGGGGGGGGGGGGGGGGGGGGGGGGGGGGGGGGGGGGGGGGGGGGGGGGGGGGGGGGGGGGGGGGGGGGGGGGGGGGGGGGGGGGGGGGGGGGGGGGGGGGGGGGGGGGGGGGGGGGGGGGGGGGGGGGGGGGGGGGGGGGGGGGGGGGGGGGGGGGGGGGGGGGGGGGGGGGGGGGGGGGGGGGGGGGGGGGGGGGGGGGGGGGGGGGGGGGGGGGGGGGGGGGGGGGGGGGGGGGGGGGGGGGGGGGGGGGGGGGGGGGGGGGGGGGGGGGGGGGGGGGGGGGGGGGGGGGGGGGGGGGGGGGGGGGGGGGGGGGGGGGGGGGGGGGGGGGGGGGGGGGGGGGGGGGGGGGGTCTGTGATCGAATGCTTGCGATGTTTGAGATGCTCATGTTCGAACCGTGTTCGAATTGTCAATGCACGTTGCCCTCTTTTTCCTTGTTACCATCGTCCCGTGGGACACCAGGAATCCGGGAGCGCCCCACCATCTTTTGCACGCATCCGCACACTTCTCCTTTGCATCGGTATCTCACTCGAGTTACCGGAACCGGAACGTTGCCGTGGCACCGTTTCGTTATCGTTGCTGTGGCACCCCTTTTGTTTCCGCCACGATGACAAATGCTTCTTAATGCTCTTGTCAACTTTTAATAAAATTGCATAAACTTGAACATGCCATCCGCATCATGATAACAACATTTAATATGTTTAAAATTGTTGTTGCACCAAATTGCTAAATGCATATGGGGATTTACCAGAATTGTTGTTTGATGGTTTCGGCCCCATTTAAATTGCTTAGATTGTGTAGTTTTGTTATGCCTCACTTCTTGCCATGTTTAACAACATTGAATATTGGTGAGTACATAACCGAGAGAGAACTAAATAATTGATGTGGTGTTCCGTCAATATGCAACCCATTGCATATTGAGCTCCACTTAATTTGTAGTGTTGTTTGTTGCACTTTTCCATGCCATGCTTCTTTAAACCGGACATGCATCATACTTGTTTGTGCATCATGCCATGATTATGTGGTGGTTGTTTACTATGTTGTGTGCTTCTTTCCGGTGTTGCTTCTTTGGGTTGGTTTACCATTGCGGAACATCTACTTCCCCTACACCGCATCAAACTCGAACCCCTCCGATAATGCACGCTTCGAAGGTATAACCCCGAGACGACATCTGTGATCGAATGCTTGCGATGTTTGAGATGCTCATGTTCGAACCGTGTTCGAATTGTCAATGCACGTTGCCCTCTTTTTGGGGGGGGGGGGGGGGGGGGGGGGGGGGGGGGGGGGGGGGGGGGGGGGGGGGGGGGGGGGGGGGGGGGGGGGGGGGGGGGGGGGGGGGGGGGGGGGGGGGGGGGGGGGGGGGGGGGGGGGGGGGGGGGGGGGGGGGGGGGGGGGGGGGGGGGGGGGGGGGGGGGGGGGGGGGGGGGGGGGGGGGGGGGGGGGGGGGGGGGGGGGGGGGGGGGGGGGGGGGGGGGGGGGGGGGGGGGGGGGGGGGGGGGGGGGGGGGGGGGGGGGGGGGGGGGGGGGGGGGGGGGGGGGGGGGGGGGGGGGGGGGGGGGGGGGGGGGGGGGGGGGGGGGGGGGGGGGGGGGGGGGGGGGGGGGGGGGGGGGGGGGGGGGGGGGGGGGGGGGGGGGGGGGGGGGGGGGGGGGGGGGGGGGGGGGGGGGGGGGGGGGGGGGGGGGGGGGGGGGGGGGGGGGGGGGGGGGGGGGGGGGGGGGGGGGGGGGGGGGGGGGGGGGGGGGGGGGGGGGGGGGGGGGGGGGGGGGGGGGGGGGGGGGGGGGGGGGGGGGGGGGGGGGGGGGGGGGGGGGGGGGGGGGGGGGGGGGGGGGGGGGGGGGGGGGGGGGGGGGGGGGGGGGGGGGGGGGGGGGGGGGGGGGGGGGGGGGGGGGGGGGGGGGGGGGGGGGGGGGGGGGGGGGGGGGGGGGGGGGGGGGGGGGGGGGGGGGGGGGGGGGGGGGGGGGGGGGGGGGGGGGGGGGGGGGGGGGGGGGGGGGGGGGGGGGGGGGGGGGGGGGGGGGGGGGGGGGGGGGGGGGGGGGGGGGGGGGGGGGGGGGGGGGGGGGGGGGGGGGGGGGGGGGGGGGGGGGGGGGGGGGGGGGGGGGGGGGGGGGGGGGGGGGGGGGGGGGGGGGGGGGGGGGGGGGGGGGGGGGGGGGGGGGGGGGGGGGGGGGGGGGGGGGGGGGGGGGGGGGGGGGGGGGGGGGGGGGGGGGGGGGGGGGGGGGGGGGGGGGGGGGGGGGGGGGGGGGGGGGGGGGGGGGGGGGGGGGGGGGGGGGGGGGGGGGGGGGGGGGGGGGGGGGGGGGGGGGGGGGGGGGGGGGGGGGGGGGGGGGGGGGGGGGGGGGGGGGGGGGGGGGGGGGGGGGGGGGGGGGGGGGGGGGGGGGGGGGGCTAGTGGCTGCTAGGGTTAGGTCCGGTAGGTGGGCTTGGGGCCGGCCCAGTAGAGAGGAGGGGTCAGCTGGGCTTGCTGGATTGGGCTCTCCCTCTCCTCTCTTTCTTCTTTAATTGAAAAGAAAATAGAGAGAGAGGAAAAATAAGGGGGTTCGGGAAAAAGAGTTTGAGCAAGAGGATAATTTTCCTACAATCATAAAAAATAACATGACCACAGAAAAATAGAAGTGGCAAGATTGCAGGAATTAAATTCAAATTCATTTGAATATAATTCAAATGGTTTTGAATTGGGACTAGGTTCGGTGAGGCAAAAAATTGGGAGAGCTCCGAAATATGATGAAAGAAATTTATGGCCATGTTGGAGACCGAGAATTAAGATAACAAAGGCATTGGGATATTTTGCAAGTGTGTTTGCGGTGAATCCAAACGAATGGAATATTTTTATTTAGCTCCCTAATATTGGGAGGATATGTTATAAAGAGAATTACCATGTGAATTCCCTCGATTTAAATGGACCGAAGATCCATGCAATTTATTTAGTTGAGTTGCAAAGATTTATGAGATGATGGCATGATGACATGATGCAATGCACATGATGCAACGAACCAAACAAAACACGACGAAACCCGGAAACTCTGGAAGGCATCTAAAGCTCCGGTCTTGGGGCGTTACATATATAAACCATGAGGATTGAGTCGTGACATAGCTTTTTGACATGTTGTGCAGCGAGCAACAAAACGCTCAACATCCCGTATCATCTTTGGCCAAAAGAAATGTGTAGCAAGTATATCCTCCGTCTTCTTCACACCAAAGTATCCCATTAGTCCTCCTCCATGCGCCTCCAAAAACAACAAAAGAAGAACAGAGCTTGCTGGAATGCATAGCTTGTTAGAACGAAACACAAATCCATCATTAACGACAAACTTGTTCCATGTTCTACCTTCTTTACAATTCCGCAATACATCTTTAAATTCAGCATCATGCACATATTGATCTTTGATGGTCTCCAAACCAAATATTTTAAAGTCAAGGTGTGAAAGCATAGTATAACGACGAGACAATGCATCAGCAATAACATTTTCTTTACCCTTCTTGTGTTTAATGACATAAGGGAAAGTCTCAATGAATTCAACCCATTTAGCATGTCTACGGTTCAGTTTTTCTTGACTTTTAATGTGTTTCAAAGATTCATGATCAGAATGTATAACAAATTCCTTGGGCCATAAATAATGTTGCCATGTTTCTAAAGTTCGAACAAGAGCATATAATTCTTTATCATAAGTAGAATAGTTCAGACTAGGCCCACTCAATTTTTCAGAAAAGTATGCAACAGGTTTGCCATCTTGTAGTAAT
>JAAAWM010007853.1:0-10542 GCA_036873465.1 Thinopyrum obtusiflorum
AATTTGCCACCATCAACTGCATGCTCAGCTCATCATTCAGTCCTTCCAGAAATTTCTCCTGCTTAGCTGCATCTGTAGCGACGTCATCTGGGGCATAACGTGCTATCTTTCTAAAGTCATCCACATACTGGCCAACGGTGCGCCCTCCTTGGCGTAAGTTACGAAACTCACGCTTCTTCATGGCCATAGCTCCTGTTGATACATGGGCAGTGCAAAAAGCCTGCTGGAACTGGTCCCATGTAACAGTGTCGATGGGGTAAGTGGCTGTGAAATTCTCCCACCATGATGCTATGGGTCCATCAAGCTGATGTGCGGCAAAACGCACTCTCTCCGCATCTGTGCATCCTGCAGTGGTCAACTCCCTTCCAATCTTGCGGAGCCAATCATCTGCAACTATCGGCTCAGTGCTACTGGAGAACACCGGCGGATTCAGCCTTAGAAAATGGGCTAAGTGATCAATAGGTGGTGGTGGTGGGTTGTTGTTGTTGTTGTTCCCCTGGTTCTGATTCTGGACTAGTATCTGCATCAATGCATTCTGCTGCTGGATCCACTGAGTGAGCTCCGGTGGGAAAGCAAATCCATTATCGTGTCTCAGAGGCATCTGTTGGGTTTAGAAAAGGTGAGAAAACAGAGTAGAATGAGGTCTAGGGGGAAAACACTACCCATATGCACATGAGACAAACACCAACATATCACTCAATCAATCAAGCAAGGGCATACAATCGGTCTAGAACTATCATTACAAAAGTGCTCGGACTATACTATATACATGGTGGAATGCTACTACTGATATGGTGGTCGACTAAAAAAATTGATCGGTCGAAGACTCCATGATATCCGCTCCAGCTTCATCAACATAGTCATCATCGCTATCGTCCGGGTCCGAGTCGGTGTCGTCGATGATGATGTAGTTCTCCGGGCAAGTGGAACCGTCATCTTCTCCTCCTGGCGCGGGGTCTCCCATGAATACTCCCAGCTTCCTTGTCAGGTCGTCATTCTTCTCCACTAGTACGACGATTTCCTCCTCATAGTCTTTGCGAGTAGCCTTGAGTTCTTCCTCCAGCTCCGTGATCCTTATCATCGCCTTCTTCAAATCTGTCATGCCTGCGCACATCTGGTTCTCCTGGCGTCGAATGTGCTGGTTTAACTCCTGGATAAAAGCTGTAATTGATCTATCCTTCCTGGTGCTGATCATCTCCCATTGCTCATCTCAGGGCCCACAAATCTGGTAGATAGTATCCTTGAGATCCTTGTGGTAAACTTCTCCACCCCCCCCCCCCCCCCCCCCCCCCCCCCCCCCCCCCCCCCCCCCCCCCCCCCCCCCCCCCCCCCCCCCCCCCCCCCCCCCCCCCCCCCCCCCCCCCCCCCCCCCCCCCCCCCCCCCCCCCCCCCCCCCCCCCCCCCCCCCCCCCCCCCCCCCCCCCCCCCCCCCCCCCCCCCCCCCCCCCCCCCCCCCCCCCCCCCCCCCCCCCCCCCCCCCCCCCCCCCCCCCCCCCCCCCCCCCCCCCCCCCCCCCCCCCCCCCCCCCCCCCCCCCCCCCCCCCCCCCCCCCCCCCCCCCCCCCCCCCCCCCCCCCCCCCCCCCCCCCCCCCCCCCCCCCCCCCCCCCCCCCCCCCCCCCCCCCCCCCCCCCCCCCCCCCCCCCCCCCCCCCCCCCCCCCCCCCCCCCCCCCCCCCCCCCCCCCCCCCCCCCCCCCCCCCCCCCCCCCCCCCCCCCCCCCCCCCCCCCCCCCCCCCCCCCCCCCCCCCCCCCCCCCCCCCCCCCCCCCCCCCCCCCCCCCCCCCCCCCCCCCCCCCCCCCCCCCCCCCCCCCCCCCCCCCCCCCCCCCCCCCCCCCCCCCCCCCCCCCCCCCCCCCCCCCCCCCCCCCCCCCCCCCCCCCCCCCCCCCCCCCCCCCCCCCCCCCCCCCCCCCCCCCCCCCCCCCCCCCCCCCCCCCCCCCCCCCCCCCCCCCCCCCCCCCCCCCCCCCCCCCCCCCCCCCCCCCCCCCCCCCCCCCCCCCCCCCCCCCCCCCCCCCCCCCCCCCCCCCCCCCCCCCCCCCCCCCCCCCCCCCCCCCCCCCCCCCCCCCCCCCCCCCCCCCCCCCCCCCCCCCCCCCCCCCCCCCCCCCCCCCCCCCCCCCCCCCCCCCCCCCCCCCCCCCCCCCCCCCCCCCCCCCCCCCCCCCCCCCCCCCCCCCCCCCCCCCCCCCCCCCCCCCCCCCCCCCCCCCCCCCCCCCCCCCCCCCCCCCCCCCCCCCCCCCCCCCCCCCCCCCCCCCCCCCCCCCCCCCCCCCCCCCCCCCCCCCCCCCCCCCCCCCCCCCCCCCCCCCCCCCCCCCCCCCCCCCCCCCCCCCCCCCCCCCCCCCCCCCCCCCCCCCCCCCCCCCCCCCCCCCCCCCCCCCCCCCCCCCCCCCCCCCCCCCCCCCCCCCCCCCCCCCCCCCCCCCAAAAAACTGTAACCCTAGAGCTTAGCACCAGCCAAATATGCATGTAGTGATAGCAACTATTCTGTTCATTACTCTCTTGTGTTACATTGCCAGCATATTCCATGTGCTGACCCATTTTCGGGCTGCAACGTTCATGTTGCAGACTTTTGAGACGACGAGTAAGGAGCCATAGGTCGTTGTATTTCACTCAGTGATGCCGTTGGAGTTGATGGACTCATCTTATCTTCCAAGCCTTCCGCTGTTATCGTATTAGATGGCCTTAAGCCATATTTACTGTAATAAGTTCTCTTTTGAGACATTCGATGTAATAAGTGTGTGATTGCTACTCTGTTATAAATCCTCAAGTATTGTGCGTGTCAGCATTACCGATCTAGGGATGACACTGATGCACAGGGATTAGACTGTTTGAGGTCTGGTCGCTACAAGATGGTATCAGAGCACACGCTGACTGTAGGACACGACTATCTATCCAGAGTAGAGAGTTAATGCTTCAGAAAGACTGTGTCTCGAATCTCCGACCATGGATGTATTCGAGTCTTGTCGGGAAAAGTGTGCAAACCTCTGCAGAGTTTATAAACTAATCATGGTTAGCCGTGTCCCCGGTTATGGACATCTTGAGTATCTGGTTCTTGGATTATCATGTTGATCTCATCACTCTTAATACAATTTGATTGGGTTTAATGATGATGCTTAATTGGGATTGAGTTGGAGAAACCTTCTCAATGTTTAACAACCACCATGATAGTTAAATAAAATTTATTCCTTTGTTGTAGGGAAAAATTATCTTTATGCAAAAAACTGTAACCCTAGAGCTTAGCACCAGCCAAATATGCATGTAGTGATAGCAACTATTCTGTTCATTACTCTCTTGTGTTACATTGCCCCCCCCCCCCCCCCCCCCCCCCCCCCCCCCCCCCCCCCCCCCCCCCCCCCCCCCCCCCCCCCCCCCCCCCCCCCCCCCCCCCCCCCCCCCCCCCCCCCCCCCCCCCCCCCCCCCCCCCCCCCCCCCCCCCCCCCCCCCCCCCCCCCCCCCCCCCCCCCCCCCCCCCCCCCCCCCCCCCCCCCCCCCCCCCCCCCCCCCCCCCCCCCCCCCCCCCCCCCCCCCCCCCCCCCCCCCCCCCCCCCCCCCCCCCCCCCCCCCCCCCCCCCCCCCCCCCCCCCCCCCCCCCCCCCCCCCCCCCCCCCCCCCCCCCCCCCCCCCCCCCCCCCCCCCCCCCCCCCCCCCCCCCCCCCCCCCCCCCCCCCCCCCCCCCCCCCCCCCCCCCCCCCCCCCCCCCCCCCCCCCCCCCCCCCCCCCCCCCCCCCCCCCCCCCCCCCCCCCCCCCCCCCCCCCCCCCCCCCCCCCCCCCCCCCCCCCCCCCCCCCCCCCCCCCCCCCCCCCCCCCCCCCCCCCCCCCCCCCCCCCCCCCCCCCCCCCCCCCCCCCCCCCCCCCCCCCCCCCCCCCCCCCCCCCCCCCCCCCCCCCCCCCCCCCCCCCCCCCCCCCCCCCCCCCCCCCCCCCCCCCCCCCCCCCCCCCCCCCCCCCCCCCCCCCCCCCCCCCCCCCCCCCCCCCCCCCCCCCCCCCCCCCCCCCCCCCCCCCCCCCCCCCCCCCCCCCCCCCCCCCCCCCCCCCCCCCCCCCCCCCCCCCCCCCCCCCCCCCCCCCCCCCCCCCCCCCCCCCCCCCCCCCCCCCCCCCCCCCCCCCCCCCCCCCCCCCCCCCCCCCCCCCCCCCCCCCCCCCCCCCCCCCCCCCCCCCCCCCCCCCCCCCCCCCCCCCCCCCCCCCCCCCCCCCCCCCCCCCCCCCCCCCCCCCCCCCCCCCCCCCCCCCCCCCCCCCCCCCCCCCCCCCCCCCCCCCCCCCCCCCCCCCCCCCCCCCCCCCCCCCCCCCCCCCCCCCCCCCCCCCCCCCCCCCCCCCCCCCCCCCCCCCCCCCCCCCCCCCCCCCCCCCCCCCCCCCCCCCCCCCCCCCCCCCCCCCCCCCCCCCCCCCCCCCCCCCCCCCCCCCCCCCCCCCCCCCCCCCCCCCCCCCCCCCCCCCCCCCCCCCCCCCCCCCCCCCCCCCCCCCCCCCCCCCCCCCCCCCCCCCCCCCCCCCCCCCCCCCCCCCCCCCCCCCCCCCCCCCCCCCCCCCCCCCCCCCCCCCCCCCCCCCCCCCCCCCCCCCCCCCCCCCCCCCCCCCCCCCCCCCCCCCCCCCCCCCCCCCCCCCCCCCCCCCCCCCCCCCCCCCCCCCCCCCCCCCCCCCCCCCCCCCCCCCCCCCCCCCCCCCCCCCCCCCCCCCCCCCCCCCCCCCCCCCCCCCCCCCCCCCCCCCCCCCCCCCCCCCCCCCCCCCCCCCCCCCCCCCCCCCCCCCCCCCCCCCCCCCCCCCCCCCCCCCCCCCCCCCCCCCCCCCCCCCCCCCCCCCCCCCCCCCCCCCCCCCCCCCCCCCCCCCCCCCCCCCCCCCCCCCCCCCCCCCCCCCCCCCCCCCCCCCCCCCCCCCCCCCCCCCCCCCCCCCCCCCCCCCCCCCCCCCCCCCCCCCCCCCCCCCCCCCCCCCCCCCCCCCCCCCCCCCCCCCCCCCCCCCCCCCCCCCCCCCCCCCCCCCCCCCCCCCCCCCCCCCCCCCCCCCCCCCCCCCCCCCCCCCCCCCCCCCCCCCCCCCCCCCCCCCCCCCCCCCCCCCCCCCCCCCCCCCCCCCCCCCCCCCCCCCCCCCCCCCCCCCCCCCCCCCCCCCCCCCCCCCCCCCCCCCCCCCCCCCCCCCCCCCCCCCCCCCCCCCCCCCCCCCCCCCCCCCCCCCCCCCCCCCCCCCCCCCCCCCCCCCCCCCCCCCCCCCCCCCCCCCCCCCCCCCCCCCCCCCCCCCCCCCCCCCCCCCCCCCCCCCCCCCCCCCCCCCCCCCCCCCCCCCCCCCCCCCCCCCCCCCCCCCCCCCCCCCCCCCCCCCCCCCCCCCCCCCCCCCCCCCCCCCCCCCCCCCCCCCCCCCCCCCCCCCCCCCCCCCCCCCCCCCCCCCCCCCCCCCCCCCCCCCCCCCCCCCCCCCCCCCCCCCCCCCCCCCCCCCCCCCCCCCCCCCCCCCCCCCCCCCCCCCCCCCCCCCCCCCCCCCCCCCCCCCCCCCCCCCCCCCCCCCCCCCCCCCCCCCCCCCCCCCCCCCCCCCCCCCCCCCCCCCCCCCCCCCCCCCCCCCCCCCCCCCCCCCCCCCCCCCCCCCCCCCCCCCCCCCCCCCCCCCCCCCCCCCCCCCCCCCCCCCCCCCCCCCCCCCCCCCCCCCCCCCCCCCCCCCCCCGGCAGGTAGATACCGTATATAGGTAGGTATGGTGGACTCATATGGAATAACTTACTTTTGTTTCTGCACATAAATAACACCATGGCAATTCTGCTGAAAATAGCGTCAGTCCGGGTTAGTTCCATTCAAATCATGCAAGTTAGAGTCCAAAACAAGGGCAAAAGTGTTTGGAAAAGTAGATACGACAGAGACGTATCAACTCCCCCAAGCTTAAACCTTTGCTTGTCCTCAAGCAATTCAGTTGATAAACTGAACGTGATAAAGAAAAACTTTTACAAACTCTGTTTGATCTTGTTGTTGTAAATATGTAAAGCCAGCATTCAAGTTTTCAGCAAAGATTATGACTAACCACATTCAAAATAACGCTTAGGTCTCAAGTTTACTCACATCAATGGCATAATCAACTAGCGAGCAATAATAATAAATCTCGGATAACAACACTTTCTCAAAAAAGTCATAATATGATATAACAAGATGGTATCTAGCTAGCCCTTTTTGAGACCGCAAAACATAAATGCAGAGCACCTTTAAAGATCAAGGACTGACTAGACATTGTAATTCATGGTAAAAGACATCCAGTCAAGTTATACTCAATGTAAACTAACAGTAATGAATGCAAATGACAGCGGTGCTCTCCAACTGGTGCCTTTTAATAAGAAGATGATGACTCAACATGAAAGTAAATAGATAGGCCCTTCACAGAGGGAAGCAGGGATTTGTAGAGGTGCCAGAGCTCGGTTTTGAAATAGAGGTGAATAATATTTGAGCGGTATACTTTCATTGTCAACATAACAACCAAGAGATGGCAATATCTTCCATGCTACACACATTATAGGCGGTTCCCAAACAGAATGGTAAAGTTTATACCCCCCTCCACCAACAAGCATCAATCCATGGCTTGCTCGAAACAACGAGTGCCTCCAACTAACAAGAGTCCCAGGGGGAGTTTTGTTTGCAATTATTTTGATTTAGTTTGCATAAAGCATGGGACTGGGCATCCCAGTGACCAGCCACTTTCTCGTGAGTGAGGAGTTGAGTCCACTCCTCTTGAGAATAACCCGCCTAACATGGAAGATACGGACATCCCTAGTTGATACATGAGCTATTCGAGCATACAAAACATGATATTTATTTGAAGGGGGGGGGGGGGGGGGGGGGGGGGGGGGGGGGGGGGGGGGGGGGGGGGGGGGGGGGGGGGGGTTGAAGGTTTAGAGTTTGGCACATACAAATTTACTTGGATGGCAGGTAGATACTGTATATTGGTAGGTATAGTGGACTCATATGGAATAACTTTGGGGTTTATGGGATTGGATGCACAAGCAGTATTCCCGCTTAGTATAGGTGAAGTCTAGCAAAACACTGGGAAGCGACCAGCTAGACAGCGACAACAGTCATGAACATGCATTAAAAATAATCAACACTGAATGCAAGCATGAGTAGGATATAATCCACCATGAACATAAATATCGTGAAGGTTATGTTGATTTTGTTTCAACTACATGCGTGAACATGTGCCAAGTCAAGTCACTTAAATCATTCACAGGAGGATACCACGCTATCATACCACATCATAACCATTTCAATAGCATGTTGGCACGCAAGGTAAACCATTATAACTCATAGCTAATCAAGCATGGCACAAGAACTATGATCTCTAGTTGTCATTGCAAACATGTTTATTCATAATAGGCCGAATCAGGAACGATGAACTAATCATATTTACAAAAACAAAAGAGGTTGAGTTCATACCAGCCTTTCTCATCTCAGTCAGTCCATCATATATTGTCATAATTGCCTTTCACTTGCACGACCGAACGATGTGAATAATAATAATTGTGCACGTGCATTGGACTAAGTTGGAATCTGCAAGCATTCAATAAACATGAGAAGACAAGGCAATATGGGCTCTTTTGTCAGATCAACAATAATGCATATAAGAGCCACTTCAACAATTTAATCATGGTCTTCTCCTATTGACCCCCAAAGAAAAGAAAAGAAATAAAATTATTTACACGGGAAAGCTCCCAACAAGCAAAAAAAGAACAGGAAATATTTTTGGGTTTTCTTTTTAGTTACTACTACAAGCATGGAAAGTAAACTAATTAAAAGCTACAACTTATTTTTTTGGTTTTTCTTAAGGTTTATTAATCACACAAGAAGAAAGCATAAAGAGGGAAATAAACTAGCATGCATGATACAACAAAAAAGTATGAGCACCGACATCTAGCAATGAGTGTGTAAACATAAATGTAATGTCGGTGCGAAATACGTACTCCCCCAAGCTTAGGCTTTTGGCCTAAGTTGGTCTATGTCCACGGCTGGCCTGGCGGATATCCATAATAATAGTTGGGGTCGTACTGAGATGCTACGGCTATCGCCTCCTGCGCTGCAGCGTGGTGACGAGCGGCCTCCGCTCTCCTCTCGTACTCATCTGCCTCCTCTCTGGTAATAACATATCTTCCTTTTGCCTGATGATCAAAGAAGGCAGGAGCAGGAAGAGTAATATGGACAGCACGGCATGTGTCAAAGATTAGTCGATACTGGAGAGGTGATTCATTCCTCTCGACAAGCTGGTGGTGAACCATAGCATTAAAGTCTATGTAAGAAGGGGGTAATTCAATATCATCTTCGCGTATGGCTATACCAAGAAAATTAGCTATGCAGGTTGCATAAATTCCGGATTGGATGCACAAGCGGTATTCCCGCTTAGTACAGGTGAAGGCTAGCAAAAGACTGGGAAGCGACCAGCTAGAGAGCGACAACAGTCATGAACATGCATTAAAATTAATCAACATCGAATGCAAGCATGAGTAGGATATAATCCACCATGAACATAAATATCGTGAAGGCTATGTTGATTTTGTTTCAACTACATGCGTGAACATGTGCCAAGTCAAGTCACTTAAATCATTCATAGGAGGATACCACCCTATCATACCACATCATAACCATCTCAATAGCATGTTGGCATGCAAGGTAAACCATTATAACTCATAGCTAATCAAGCATGGCACAAGAAACTATGATCTCTAATTGTCATTGCAAACATGTTTATTCATAATAGGCCGAATCAAGAACGATGAACTAATCATATTTACAAAAACAAAAGAGGTCGAGTTCATACCAGCTTTTCTCATCTCAGCCTGTCCATCATATAATCATCATTATTGCCTTTCACTTGCATGACCGAACGATGTGAATAATAATAATAATAGTGCACGTGCATTGGACTAAGCTGGAATCTGCAGGCATTCAATAAACAGGAGAAGACAAGGCAATATGGGCTCTCTTGTCAGATCAACAATAATGCATATAAGAGCCACCTCAACAATTTAATTATGGTCTTCTCCTATCGACCCCCCAAAAAAGAAAAGAAATAAAACTATTTACACAGGAAAGCTCCCAACAAGCAAAAGAAGAACAAGAAATCTTTTTGGGTTTTCTTTTTAATTACTACTACAAGCATGGAAGGTAAATTAATTAAAAGCTACAACTAATTTTTTTGGTTTTTTCTTAAGGTTTATTAAACACACAAGAAGAAAGCATAAAAAGGAAAATAAACTAGCATGGATGATACAATGAAAAAGTATGAGCACCGACATCTAGCAATGAGTGTGTGAGCATAAATGTAATGTCGGTGAGAAAAACGTACTCCCCCAAGCTTAGGATTTTGGCCTAAGTTGGTCTATGGCCACGGCTGGCCTGGCGGATATCCATAATAATAGTTGTTGGGGTTGTACTGTGATGAGGAAGAAGAAGGCTCAGATTGCCACTGGCTGACAATCATCTCTGGATCCCACTGGTAATTAGACTGTCGTGAAGGATCAAATTGTGGTTCCGGCTCTGGCTCCTCGGCTGGTGCAGGGTTCCGGTAGGCGTGGATAGCCGTCAACGGAACAAGGTACGTGCCTAAAGTCAAATCAAACAAAGAAGGACCAGGCAAGGTAATAGTCTCAGGATGATGCTTATTAAAGAACAATTGATATTTAAGCTTTCCTTCCTATTCGTAACAATAAAATCATGTGCCACCATACTTTTATAATCTAGATAAACATGGAGCAACACTTTTTCTTCCTTCTCAGCATGCCTAATAGGTATGTTAAAATGTGCAACTAGGCGTGTAGCATAGATGCCTCCAAAGATGGGGCCCTTGGTACGGTTCAGACTTAACCGTTTGGCAATAATGCGCCCATACTAAAAGAGTTATCACTGTATAAACCGTGGTGCAAAATAATAATATCAGGGATACTCAGGTTTCCACAATTTCCATGACCAATTAAGCAATGACTAGCAAATAATGCAAAGTAGTGTAAAACAGGAAAATGTATGCTAGTGATTTGTGCATCGGAAACCTTCCTTGTTTCCCCTACAGTGATAGTGTCAATAAATCCCTCCACATCATCACGATGTGGTTCTTCTGTCTTGCCCCCAAAAGGGACTAAAGAAATCCGACAGAAATCATAATGTGACATCTCCTTATGCTCATCATATAAATGAAATTCCACCGTAGGTGGTGAGTTCCTAGAATGAAAATGAAAGTTTTGCACAAAGGTATTTGTGAGAAAGAGATACCGATCGCATTGGTCGTGGAGGAAAGCGGTAAGGCATGTAGTCTGAGCCAACTCATGAAAATCTTCATAAATCTCGGCTGCTCTTAAGAAATCCTTGGAAGGCCATTCACACGCCCGAACCTCTGTGGTGCGAGGCAAATTATACTTAGGCTTCGGTGCCTTCTCCTTCGAGCTTTGGCTCGATGAGCCCCTCAAAAGTCTCCTCATCATTTTCTGAAAAATTCTGAAATTTTTAGTAACTTCAAAATAAAAGTAAACCAAACTCAATAATATTGATAGTAACTACTCCTACAAGTGCCTAGGGCCTATAT
>JAAAWM010007854.1:0-10546 GCA_036873465.1 Thinopyrum obtusiflorum
GATTGAAATTATCATTGATCAAACTTGTGCACCTGCTAGCATTCACACTTCATAGATTATTTCTTTTATCATTTACCTACTCGAGGACGAGCAGGAATTAAGCTTGGGGATGCTGATACATTTCCAACGTATCTATAATTTATGAAGTATTCATGCTATTATATTATCTGTTTTGGATGTTTATGGGCTTTACTAAACACTTTTATATTATTTTTGGGACTAACCTATTAACCGGAGGCCCAGCCCAAATTGCTATTTTCTTGCCTATTTCAGTGTTTCAAAGAAAAGGAATATCAAACGGAGTCCAAACGGAATGAAACCTTCGGGAGAGTTATTTTTGGAACGGAAGCAATCCAGGAGACTTGGAGTAGACGTCAGGGAAGCTTTGAGGAAGCCACGAGGCAGGGAGGCGCGCCCTACCCCCCTGGGCGCGCCCCCCACCCTCGTGGGCCCCTCGTGGCTCCCCTGACCGACTTCTTTCGCCTATATATGTCCATATACCCTAAAAACATCGAGGAGCACAATAGATCGGGAGTTCCGCCGCCGCAAGCCTCTGTAGCCACCAAAAACCAATCGGGACCCTGTTCCAGCACCCTGCCGGAGGGGGGATCCCTCACCGGTGGCCATCTTCATCATCCCGGCGCTCTCCATGACGAGGAGGGAGTAGTTCACCCTCGGGGCTGAGGGTATGTACCAGTAGCTATGTGTTTGATCTCTCTCTCTCTCTCTCATGTTCTTGAGGTGATACGATCTTGATGTTTCGCGAGCTTTGTTATTATAGTTGGATCTTATGATGTTTCTCCCCCTCTACTCCCCCCCCCCCCCCCCCCCCCCCCCCCCCCCCCCCCCCCCCCCCCCCCCCCCCCCCCCCCCCCCCCCCCCCCCCCCCCCCCCCCCCCCCCCCCCCCCCCCCCCCCCCCCCCCCCCCCCCCCCCCCCCCCCCCCCCCCCCCCCCCCCCCCCCCCCCCCCCCCCCCCCCCCCCCCCCCCCCCCCCCCCCCCCCCCCCCCCCCCCCCCCCCCCCCCCCCCCCCCCCCCCCCCCCCCCCCCCCCCCCCCCCCCCCCCCCCCCCCCCCCCCCCCCCCCCCCCCCCCCCCCCCCCCCCCCCCCCCCCCCCCCCCCCCCCCCCCCCCCCCCCCCCCCCCCCCCCCCCCCCCCCCCCCCCCCCCCCCCCCCCCCCCCCCCCCCCCCCCCCCCCCCCCCCCCCCCCCCCCCCCCCCCCCCCCCCCCCCCCCCCCCCCCCCCCCCCCCCCCCCCCCCCCCCCCCCCCCCCCCCCCCCCCCCCCCCCCCCCCCCCCCCCCCCCCCCCCCCCCCCCCCCCCCCCCCCCCCCCCCCCCCCCCCCCCCCCCCCCCCCCCCCCCCCCCCCCCCCCCCCCCCCCCCCCCCCCCCCCCCCCCCCCCCCCCCCCCCCCCCCCCCCCCCCCCCCCCCCCCCCCCCCCCCCCCCCCCCCCCCCCCCCCCCCCCCCCCCCCCCCCCCCCCCCCCCCCCCCCCCCCCCCCCCCCCCCCCCCCCCCCCCCCCCCCCCCCCCCCCCCCCCCCCCCCCCCCCCCCCCCCCCCCCCCCCCCCCCCCCCCCCCCCCCCCCCCCCCCCCCCCCCCCCCCCCCCCCCCCCCCCCCCCCCCCCCCCCCCCCCCCCCCCCCCCCCCCCCCCCCCCCCCCCCCCCCCCCCCCCCCCCCCCCCCCCCCCCCCCCCCCCCCCCCCCCCCCCCCCCCCCCCCCCCCCCCCCCCCTGAGGGAAATTTGCTACTGTCCTACAAACCTCTGCACTTGGAGGCCCAACAACATGTACAAGAAGAAGGTTGTGTAGTAGACATCAGCAGCCTCTCCTCCAGTTGATTTGGAAGTGTCATGAGTGGAGGCTCTGGCCTTTGACATAGGAATTCTCTTGGCAGGTGCCTTCTTGTGCATACCAGGTTTTGTTGCAGCAGCTGCTCCATATTCCTTCTTCAGCACTTTCTTTTTGGAGCTGACCTCTTCCTCAACAGCCACATAATCCTCATCCTCTGAGTCTAAGGTTCTCTTCTTCCTTGACTTTGTAGCTGCTTTGGGCAAATTGCTTGGAGTGCTCCTGCTGCCCTCATCATAGCTGCTAGAGGGACTAGTGCCCTCACTCATGTGCACTTGCTCTTCTGACTTGTTCTGGCTATCACTCTGATCTGACATACTGGCAAAGCAAACTGACAGTAGACCCTGTGAATAGATATAGATGAGGTAGAGTGGATGAGCATCACAAAGTGCAGAGGTTTTTGCAAAATAGATGAGTCAAAAACTTAGTTTTAGTTCTCCACAGAAAGCATTTCAGAGCTACCGATTTGTTAAACTCGGTGACACTAAAGCAACTTTTGGAGTCTAAACTAGTGAAATCGGTCAGACCGAGACACAGTTCGGTGTCTCCGAGATTGCTAGGGTTTCACTGAGAGTTGAACTCGGTCGCACTGATTTGCAGCTTTCGGTCAGACCCAAAAGTGCAAGTGCAATGGCCTAAGCCAAATCGGTGAGACCGATTTCCACAACTCGGTCGGTCCGAGATGAGTTCGGCGGAAACCTAACCCTAAATTTTAGAATCAAATCTAATCTATGGGATGTTCTACTGGACAGGATGATCTCAAATGTGGCAAGAAACATGGCATTGACATTGTGCTTAGAATCGGAGGTAAAAAGAATGCACAAGGGGTCGAACTCATACCCAAGTTCGGCGATGAGCTCGTTACGGCGGCAATGGCGGTGTTGAAATCCGTTGACGGCGATGGAAACCAGCGGCGGGAGGTCACTGGTGATGAGAGGACGATCCGGAGACCCGAGGCGGCAGAGCAGGACATGCACAGGATGAAGGGTTTTGGAGAAATTTCCAAAATTCAACCCATAGGTATATATATCCTGACATTGTCGCTGTGACCGAGTGGAACAACTCGGTGGCACCGCGATGCAGAATCGCAAGCGGTTACTGCAACTCGGTGTGACCAAAAAGTTCTAATCGGTTGCACCGAGATTGAAAACCTTGATCAACTCAGTAAACTCGGTGTGATCGAAGTGGATGGATTGGTCAGACCAAAATGCACAGAGAGGTTTTGGAGGTTTAAGTCTATGACGAATCGGGGACTCCGAGTGCTCCTCACGCAGAGTGTTCGAATGTGACTTGATCAAACTTTGTGATGTAGCATGAATAGAGTTTGAGACGAGAAAAGCATAGATAGCTAGAGGAGGTTCTTAGGCATTTTTGTCCATCCATTTGGCAAAAGAGAAAAAGCCAAACAATCAAAGCAACAAATGGATGTCCTCGAATGAGTAAAATATGCAATCAACATGCTCACACAATAAAATGGCAAATGAAATATGTGACAAAGCATGCACAAACACTCTAGCATCTATTAAGCAATTGGCGATGACTAGGTCATCTATATATGAGTATATTGACTTAGGAGTCAAATGAGAACATTTGATCATAGGTCATACTCATCGTTTAAGCACAAGTGGGGTTACCACTTTTACATAAAGCATTGTTGTGTTCACACCATTAGAGTTGCTTTAGCTCAATATTTTAGAGTAAAGCTCCCCCTAGATGTGATATCCCCCCTAAGAGGGATGAACTAACCTTGGGTTTTCTCGATGATGACTTCATGTAGATTTTGAAGATGTGGATGCTCAATGTTGATGTAGATCATTTGGAGCAATCCATTGGAGTGAGTTGCACTTTCAATACCTACACGGGTTAGTCCCACAAGGAACAAACAAGGATATCCATAGACATAGAGTGATATTCACACAAGATGATGTCCATGAAAGCATTAGGTTACCTTGTCCCTTGTCTTACCAACAAGAGGGTTTGTGACTCCTTGAACTAGTGCAAGTTGTGGAAGTTGTTTGCACTTGTCCTCGCCAAGATGATATGAGTGAAGTATGTTGGCGGAGTCACCCTGAAGAACTCTCTAGTTCTTCTTCTTCGGGATGCACATCATCTTGATGGGAATCCTTGGAGTTGTAGCCATACTTGATGAAGTAGAACTTGGTGTAGTCTTGGGAACCCACTTGACCAAGGCCTTGGGAGCTTCTTCAAATGCATCAATCTCCTCTTAAAGCTTGTCCTTGCCCTTTTGCTTGTGGTCTTGTGGTGGAAGATCATCTTGAGCTTGTGTCCCTTGGAAAGAAGTAGGGTCATACTTCTCTTGTTGAGGAACAAACTTCGTCTTGGGGTATTGATCTTCTTCCCACTCAACTCCATTGGCATTGAACTTTCGTTCAAAACCAACACCTTGATTCTTTCGGTGCCTTCCTTGGTTGCGTACAATTTCCTCAAATTGCTTACTTCCGACAAGGCTCTTGTAAACACCTTTCTCTATAATTCCCTTCAATAAACTATTTTCTTGCTCAAGAGTAACTTGGCTAAGAGAATCATTAGTGGAATCAAGAGAACTACTAGAAGCAACAATGTTGGATTTAACATGATTATTGTTACTACTAGAAGAAGAATCTTTCTTACTCTTGTTGCTAGTTTTTACTTGTGGCATGTAAGTAGACAAGAGTAAACGCTTGGCAATGTAAGAAGAACTTTTCTTGTGAAGATCATCATTGATTGCTATTAAAAACCCATGCTCTTGCTCAAGGTTGAGCTTTTCAAAGCGTAGCTTCTCATGAGTCTTTAAAAGTTCTCGATGATTTTCCAAGGTAGTTTCATGAGCTAACTTAAGAGTGTTTAGTTCTTTAGTTAGATGCTCAATCTCCTTCTTATCATCATCATTCGTTTTATCTTGATTAGCATGATTAATAGCAATTTCCTCATAGTTTTCATCACTAGAGTTGTCAACAAGTAAATCATCATCATCACCTAGCAAGTCATCTTCATCACTATTGAAATCAACATACTCGGGGTGTGATACCTTTGGGCCTTTAGCCATGAAGCATCTTCCAATTCCTTCATTTGGTGAGTCAAATATGTCATATGAGTTGGTTGACACAAGTGCTAGACTGGCAACACCTTCATCTTGAGTATATTCGGAGTCGGAGTGATAACTTCTTTCGGGGGGGGTAGACCGGCAACACCTTCATCTTGAGTATATTCGGAGTCGGAGTGATAACTTCTTTCGGAGTGATGGTCGGAGCCGGATACCCATTCACCAACATGAGCTTGATGTCTTCGTTTTGTGTAGCTCTTTGATGATTTGTCCTTCCTTTCTGAATCCTTGCTTCTCCGAGAGGTTCTTCGTTCATAACGATCATCTCTACTCCTTCTCTCTCTTGGTGGTGATTCTTCTCTTCTACTTCTTCTTTTGGGAGAATCTTCTCTTCTTTTGTAGGGAGCCGTACACTCATTGGAGTAGTGTCCGGGTCTTCCACAATTGTAGCAATTTCGTTCACGACTTGAAGATCTTTTGTCATTGTAGGACCTTGACTTGGAACTTCTTTCCTTGCTTCTACTCTTGTAGAACTTGTTGAAATTCTTCACCATTAGGCTCAATTCTTCATTGAAGGTTTGTTTCTCATTTGATGATGTGGGAGCATCACATGAGGCTTTGTAAGCACCACTTGACTTGTTGTGGAGCTCTTCCTTATCCTTAAGTGACATCTCATGAGCAACAATTCTTCCAATGACTTCCGTTGGCTTGAGATCTTTGTAATTGGGCATCATTTGGATCATTGTGCACACGGTATCATATTTTCCATCCAAGGCTCTTAGGATCTTCTTGATGATGAATCTATCGGTCATCTCTTCACTTCCTAAGACGGTAATCTCACTTGTGATGAGAGCAAGCCTAGAGTACATTTCAGCGACACCTTCACCATCCTTGGGGGGGGGGGGGGGGGGGGGGGGGGGGGGGGGGGGGGGGGGGGGGGGGGGGGGGGGGGGGGGGGGGGGGGGGGGGGGGGGGGGGGGGGGGGGGGGGGGAATTTCCTTTGCATTCTCAAGACGGCTAATTTTGTTGAATTCTTCGGGGCACAGTCCGTTGAAGAGAATATCACAAGCTTGAGCATTGTATTGCAGCATCTTCAACTCTTCCGCGGTAGCTTCACGGTTTGGTTCTCTCCCATCAAAGAATTCACCTTGTAAGCCAATACACACAATAGCCCAAACGGCGGGGTTACATCCAAGAATATGCATTTTCATCTTGTTCTTCCAACTAGCAAAATTAGTACCATCAAAGTAAGGACCTCTACGGTGGTAATTTCCCTCGCTAGATGCCATACTCTCCTAGGTTGTGAAACCAAGGCTATGATCACCAAAAGCTATGGAAATCAAGGCAAATGGAGACTGTGGCTCTGATACCACTTCTAGGATTGAAAGTATGTCTAGAGGGGGGGTGATTAGACTACTTGACCAAATAAAAATCTAGCCTTTTCCCAATTTTAAGTCTTGGCAGATTTTAGCAACTTAGCACTAGTCAAGCAAACAACCTACACATGCAAGTCTAAGAGTATAGCAGCAGAATGTAAAACATTGCACATGAAGGTAAAGGGAGGAGTTTGGAGGGAGCAAACGCAATGTAAACACAGAGATTTTTGGCGTGGTTCCGATAGGTGGTGCTATCGTACATCCACGTTGATGGGGGGGGGGGGGGGGGGGGGGGGGGGGGGGGGGGGGGGGGGGGGGGGGGGGGGGGGGGGGGGGGGGGGGGGGGGGGGGGGGGGGGGGGGGGGGGGGGGGGGGGGGGGGGGGGGGGGGGGGGGGGGGGGGGGGGGGGGGGGGGGGGGGGGGGGGGGGGGGGGGGGGGGGGGGGGGGGGGGGGGGGGGGGGGGGGGGGGGGGGGGGGGGGGGGGGGGGGGGGGGGGGGGGGGGGGGGGGGGGGGGGGGGGGGGGGGGGGGGGGGGGGGGGGGGGGGGGGGGGGGGGGGGGGGGGGGGGGGGGGGGGGGGGGGGGGGGGGGGGGGGGGGGGGGGGGGGGGGGGGGGGGGGGGGGGGGGGGGGGGGGGGGGGGGGGGGGGGGGGGGGGGGGGGGGGGGGGGGGGGGGGGGGGGGGGGGGGGGGGGGGGGGGGGGGGGGGGGGGGGGGGGGGGGGGGGGGGGGGGGGGGGGGGGGGGGGGGGGGGGGGGGGGGGGGGGGGGGGGGGGGGGGGGGGGGGGGGGGGGGGGGGGGGGGGGGGGGGGGGGGGGGGGGGGGGGGGGGGGGGGGGGGGGGGGGGGGGGGGGGGGGGGGGGGGGGGGGGGGGGGGGGGGGGGGGGGGGGGGGGGGGGGGGGGGGGGGGGGGGGGGGGGGGGGGGGGGGGGGGGGGGGGGGGGGGGGTGGGACCGATATCATTAGGGTTAGGGCATAACATAATCTCGGTGAGACCGATTTTGGTAATAGACTAACAGAGAGTTGGTCAGGCAAACTCGATGGGACCGATTCGCTCATCTTGGTTGGACCGAAACTTTACGAAAAGGAAACAGAGTGTTTGCATTGCAATCTCGGTGGGACCGATCGCTCATCTCGGTTTGACCGAAACGTTACGAAGGGAAACAGAGAGATTACAATCCCATCTCGGTGAGACCGAGATCCCTATCGGTGAGACCGAATAGACTAGGGTTTCTGGCAATGGCTATCTCAACTGAACTCGGTGGCTCCGGATATGAAATTTCGGTGGGGCCGAGTTGGACTTTTTGGTTTGGGACATATGTGGATGTGAGAAAGTAATGAAGGGTTTTGGAGCATATCACTAAGCATTTTGAGCAAGAACCTCATTAAGCAACACCTCATCCCTTCTTAATAGTAGTGGCTTTTCCTATAGACTCAATGTGATCTTGGATCACTAAAATAGAAAATGTAGTGTCTTGTGCTTTGAGCTGGAGCCAATCTTTTGTCCTTAGCATTTTGAAGGGTCCACTTTCAAATCCATGCCATGCCAATCATTGAGCTTTCCTGAAATATTCATCTTGGAATAGCATTAGCTCAATGAGCTATATGTTGTTAGGAATTACCAAAACCACCCAGGGATAGTTGCACTTTCATACTATCTTTATCTTAGCCTCGTAGGGATCTCCCAGCGCCTAGGCTCGCCTCCCCGCCTCGCCCAACGGATCCCGCCATGGAGGATCCCGCCATGGATAATCCCTTAGATCCCAGAATCTCGCGGGCTACCGTCTCGCTGCAGCCCGCAGCACTGCCGCCTTTAAGCGAAACCCACATGTGTTTTAGAGGGGATCCATTGCTCTAGAATCACAGATCGGTGGCACCGAAGGACATGCCAGGGCTGCATTTCAGGTGGTGGGCAGCAAGGGCAAATCAGATAAGCGTCGCATTGATTGGAGAGAAGTTCCTAGGAGCTGCGCCTGGCGCAGCACAAGGCGGAGGCGCAAGTCGATCTCAGGGGAGAGATGTTGAGGGATGTCAGCATCTGGCAGCGTCGCGTTGATTTTGAGCTGGGGCTAATGGCAGAGATCATATTCACGGACTCGACTGCGGAGGAAAGAACGTGCATGCCTGCGCAATGGCATGAGCAGCCGGTGCAACTGTTCAAATGGGCGGTAGGAGAAGCCAAATCCCAGGACCAGTTGCGGCGGTGCCGCTGGGCATGCATCTTAGGCAAGGTGAGCTGCCCTCCTTCCCCGCCGGTGATGCAGTGACCTAGTCGGTCGCTGCTGCGGTGAACTTGCAACGCCATGTCGGTTTGCAACCTTGACAATCACTCCATCTATATGTATTGTATTCCTGTGAAAATACTTGGTCGTTTGGAAAAAGATGGTAATTGATTTATCACTAGTTTGAGAAAGCTTGGTCGTGACAATCAACTGAAGCCACAACCAGAAGTCTCCATCGCGTAATACTTTACGGTCGGTCGCACCAACAGGCTGTCGGTCGGACCCTCGTCTCACCGAAGGGACACGCATCGACTTGGTCTGACATGTATGATCAGTTACATCACTGACTTGTGCGACCACATTTGAGCAGTGTAGTACTCCCTCTATCTCACTTTACAAGTCTTGCACGTGTACCTAGGTCATTAATTTGACTAACTTAATAAGAGGCATACATTACGAAAAATATATCATTACAAACTTCAAATATTCTTTTTTTAATGATATATTTTTTATGTTAAACAATTTATTTTATATAAGTTACATTGACGACCTAGATACACATGCAAGCCTTGTAAACCGAGATGGAGGGAGTACTTGAAATTTATGTTCCACTAAACTCATCGGGAGCCGTTTCGGGCCTCGAAACCAAAACCATCAATTAATCTTTACCTTGTTCCCATCACATTCCAAAGTACTAGTGCTACAATTAAGTGCAAGCCTGCCCACACCTACTAGTACGTACCAAACCTGAACGTGTTCCCACTATGCATGTTTTAGTACTAGTGCTAGTACTTAGGTTATAAAAAGGGGAACTACCTAACCAAAAATTACTCTACCGTCCTCCTCATAAGTCCTTCTTCTTTGTCTATCCTTGCCATGGACGGTATGCAGAGCTCTAGGTCGAGAACTACTCGTAACAAGGGAGCGGCAACCAAGGCTGCGAAAAAAAAGAGAGGGCTCGCCGCCACGCAGAGACCTCGAAAGATCTCTCACGGGCAGGCGATGGCTCCCAGGAGCGCCCTAGCCACGGAGGCGAACATGCCGAGCTGGCAGCGTTGGAGTTGTTATCCCTCGACGGCATGCCCGATCAGCTCAATAAGCACCTCAATAAGCAGAAGGAGTTCATCCACGGCTTGGTGGAGCTGCTAAAGGAGAGCCTCGATGACATGCCCGTTGAGCTCAATGAGCAAGGGGAGTTGACCGCCGGCTTGGTGATGCTGCTGAAGAAGAGCATTGCCTCGGAGAAGAAGGTGACCGGCAAAATCTTGCAACTTCAGGAGGACAAGGCAAAGCTCTACCACGAGCTCGACCTGCTGAAGGATGAGAACGCCGGCTGGAAGAAGCTGCATGAGAATAGTAGTTCCTCGATGAAGATGCTGCAGGCCCTCGTCATGGAACAGAAGGAGGAGTTGGCGAAGCACCGCATCGAGCACCCGACTACTGTCAAGGTACGTAATGCGGTCGTGGAACAGATGATGAAGGCTCGCATCGAGAAATCCCGCGTCATGGACAGAATGAAGAAGATGGCGGAGGAGACGCACAAGGAGATGGAGGTCGTGGAGGCGATGAAGAAGCAGTTACGACTCCGCGGCCAGCAACCCTTCATGTAGTAGAGAGCAGCCCCAGACTTGTGTGTGCGTCTTCGTTCTTTTTTTGGGGTGATATTCTTCCTTCTTCTTTTGCTCATGTGTTTCTTCTTTTGCTTCGGGTGTTTCGCCGCACGTGTCATGTTCTCTGCGAGGCATGAATAGAACAATGCTAACAATGAGATGACTAGCAAATTAGATCATTTTTATCGCCATATGGCACTGGGCTGCCGTGTTTCGTGCTCCTCCGTCGTACTACTCCAGTGGAAAACTTGAGTATACCGCACGGTTCTTTGCTCCTCCTCAGGTCGTCGGCACATTTATACAAGCAGTCAAATCACAAGGCCCTGCCTTCCAGCAGTAATGATCCGTCAAATCACAAAGGCCCTCACCTCTCTTGAAACCGACCAAGCTAGACTACCCCACCCTCTAGCCTTTTAAAAAATGTATACTTTTGTACAGTAGTAGTATCG
>JAAAWM010007855.1:0-10565 GCA_036873465.1 Thinopyrum obtusiflorum
GTTCTGACCCAGGGGGATGGCTCTCGGGTACAGGAAAAGGGGAGCACGGTGGTTTAAGAATATAAACACGGTTTCACATGTCCTAGTTCTATACGGAAAGGCATAACAGGGGATGAAAGACTTATCTGAATCCGCTGCCCCCGGCAACCTTGGCTCGCCGGGGTTGGATCCTTGTGTCTTCAGTCCCCGGCAGTCTTGGCTTGCCGGGGCCGGGGCATCGGTTCGTCCTCTTTCTCCCAAGCGGCTCAGCAGAAGTGTCCGTGTGCCCTGTGAACCAAAGAAGACAGAAAGACGTGAACTCGGCCTCTCGGCTAGGGGTTAGTCACCGCCAAGCACTACCAACCCTAACCGAGGGAGGGACTTAAACCTAGCATGCATTCTATAACTTAGGGCGCCAGCGCTTCGTTTATTTATGCTCAGGGTCTGCGCCTGGCTTTGTACAGAGGGTTACATGCCTTGTCGGCAAAGCTTGTACAAAAGGTGGCTTGCCGAGAGGCCCGGCAAGCTGCGCCTTATGGGTAAAATTTGCGAAGATGCTTGATGTTCCAGGAGTTGCTCACTGGGACAGCATCTTCGGTCTCCAGGTGGACTGCGCCGGGCCTGATGACTCGTATTACCCGGGGGGGGGGGGGGGGGGGGGGGGGGGGGGGGGGGGGGGGGGGGGGGGGGGGGGGGGGGGGGGGGGGGGGGGGGGGGGGGGGGGGGGGGGGGGGGGGGGGGGGGGGGGGGGGGGGGGGGGGGGGGGGGGGGGGGGGGGGGGGGGGGGGGGGGGGGGGGGGGGGGGGGGGGGGGGGGGGGGGGGGGGGGGGGGGGGGGGGGGGGGGGGGGGGGGGGGGGGGGGGGGGGGGGGGGGGGGGGGGGGGGGGGGGGGGGGGGGGGGGGGGGGGGGGGGGGGGGGGGGGGGGGGGGGGGGGGGGGGGGGGGGGGGGGGGGGGGGGGGGGGGGGGGGGGGGGGGGGGGGGGGGGGGGGGGGGGGGGGGGGGGGGGGGGGGGGGGGGGGGGGGGGGGGGGGGGGGGGGGGGGGGGGGGGGGGGGGGGGGGGGGGGGGGGGGGGGGGGGGGGGGGGGGGGGGGGGGGGGGGGGGGGGGGGGGGGGGGGGGGGGGGGGGGGGGGGGGGGGGGGGGGGGGGGGGGGGGGGGGGGGGGGGGGGGGGGGGGGGGGGGGGGGGGGGGGGGGGGGGGGGGGGGGGGGGGGGGGGGGGGGGGGGGGGGGGGGGGGGGGGGGGGGGGGGGGGGGGGGGGGGGGGGGGGGGGGGGGGGGGGGGGGGGGGGGGGGGGGGGGGGGGGGGGGGGGGGGGGGGGGGGGGGGGGGGGGGGGGGGGGGGGGGGGGGGGGGGGGGGGGGGGGGGGGGGGGGGGGGGGGGGGGGGGGGGGGGGGGGGGGGGGGGGGGGGGGGGGGGGGGGGGGGGGGGGGGGGGGGGGGGGGGGGGGGGGGGGGGGGGGGGGGGGGGGGGGGGGGGGGGGGGGGGGGGGGGGGGGGGGGGGGGGGGGGGGGGGGGGGGGGGGGGGGGGGGGGGGGGGGGGGGGGGGGGGGGGGGGGGGGGGGGGGGGGGGGGGGGGGGGGGGGGGGGGGGGGGGGGGGGGGGGGGGGGGGGGGGGGGGGGGGGGGGGGGGGGGGGGGGGGGGGGGGGGGGGGGGGGGGGGGGGGGGGGGGGGGGGGGGGGGGGGGGGGGGGGGGGGGGGGGGGGGGGGGGGGGGGGGGGGGGGGGGGGGGGGGGGGGGGGGGGGGGGGGGGGGGGGGGGGGGGGGGGGGGGGGGGGGGGGGGGGGGGGGGGGGGGGGGGGGGGGGGGGGGGGGGGGGGGGGGGGGGGGGGGGGGGGGGGGGGGGGGGGGGGGGGGGGGGGGGGGGGGGGGGGGGGGGGGGGGGGGGGGGGGGGGGGGGGGGGGGGGGGGGGGGGGGGGGGGGGGGGGGGGGGGGGGGGGGGGGGGGGGGGGGGGGGGGGGGGGGGGGGGGGGGGGGGGGGGGGGGGGGGGGGGGGGGGGGGGGGGGGGGGGGGGGGGGGGGGGGGGGGGGGGGGGGGGGGGGGGGGGGGGGGGGGGGGGGGGGGGGGGGGGGGGGGGGGGGGGGGGGGGGGGGGGGGGGGGGGGGGGGGGGGGGGGGGGGGGGGGGGGGGGGGGGGGGGGGGGGGGGGGGGGGGGGGGGGGGGGGGGGCGGCGCCGGGTTGGAGAGGCATGGTGCAGTAGCGCTGGCAGCTCAAACGCGGTGGAGATCCGGCGGCCGTGGCCGGTTCAACGCGAGATAAATGAGGACCAGCAGAGGAGAGGCGTTGTGCCGGTTTATTCAGCAACTCGTAACCGCAGAGACAGCAGCGGCAGGTGATGGCTCAGAATGACCACGGCGGCCCGACCGGCGGTGGTGTGCTTGGTGGTGACTCAGAGGCCGAGTCGTGATTGGTTTGACTGCCCCCATTGTTTTTTTCCTTTTCTCAGATCCGACTTGTACTAGTAGTACTTGATAGCTTCTTTGCACGTACGTAGCAAGCGGGGATCAAACTCTGTAACTTGCCACGATGAGTACTAATACTTGGCCATGACTTTTCCGTGAGCGCAGCAACATCAATGATCAATCCAATCTTCTTGGGAGCTGCTCCTGTCGCTGCCTGTTGCCTTTGTTTATCCGGCGAGTATCAAAGAGTCCGGCCAGGACACGGCTAACTTGCTAAATCAGATATCATCTTGGTTTGTACGGCAACCGCTGCAATAGGTGTCAATCTGTCGCAGAACAATGAATTTGCTGGTTCTGCTCAATCTTCTATACACTGCCGCTGGAAACTTCTTCGATCTTGATTGATGATCTTCGTAGTTGACATTAATTCTTCCATGCTGGCTCTTGCTGATCCGGCGGGTCGCCGCTTCTCGGTCCCAGAAAGAGATCCCTTCAAGAACTCAACACCACCGTGCGCTAGCCCCACGGTGGGCGCCAACTGTCGTGGTTTTGTCACGGCAGATGTCCTTAGTGTCAGGACTTAGTCGCGAGGCCAACGCATCTATGTGGTAGCTTGAGAGGGGTTGAGCGGAATCGAGACACGCAACACAAGACAAGGATTTAGACAGCTTCGGGCCCCGGGAAACATCATCCGGTAACAACCCTACATGCTGTTTGGGGCTAGGTCTCATTATCATCACGAGGGAGTCGCCGTAAACCGGCTCTCCTCTTTGTGTCTAGCCCTAAGATTGTTTCTTTTTGCTTCTTCCTCTTTGGGGAGCCCTGCCCCTCCTTATATAAGTTGAAGGGGCGGGTTACATGTAGAGTCCAACTCGGACTTAAGACTTAACTATTCTGACTTCTCTTTATGGGCTTCTTAACATCTTGGGCTTCATAACGTCCCGGGCTTCATAACCCCTGGCAACCCAGTTATCACTGTTTGCCGGTTTAAGATGGTCTGCCGGTTTAAGATGGTCTACCGGTTTATGATCTGCCTAAACTCCTGCCGGTTTACCACCTGCCTTAACACTTGCCGGTTTACCACCTGCCGGTTTACCATCCGTCTTAGCCATCTGTCTTAACTGTCTGTCTTAACTGTCTGCCTTAACTGTCTGCCGGTTTACCATCCGCCGGTTTACCAAGTCCCAGCCGGTTTACAGCTCCGGCCGGGTCATACCGCGGGGTATATCCCCGACATTAGCCCCCAGTTTAATTTGGATTTATCCATGTTAACACTTGTTAATTTTAAGACTTGTAATCCCCTTGCTCATGTTTTTAATTCCGTATGAACTGTACCTGTATGGGATGTTTTTAATGAAAAAGGGTGTTTGCCGGGTTTCTTTGTGTGTGGGCGAGGCCCATGCCAAGGGGTGAATCCTTGTTACTTTTAAGATAAACATTGTCGCCCGGCAACAGGCCTTGCCTTCCCCCCACTTCAGTCGACCATTCTCACGCTTTTGGCGGAGGCAGGGGTGTAGTGGAGTTAGGCCCCTCATTTACTTTCTTGCCATTGCGACTATGACCAAGTTCCGATCTAGGGGATGGCTCTCGGGTACAGGAAAAGGGGAGCACGGTGGTTTAAGAATATAAACGCGGTTTCACATGTCCCAGTTCTATACGGAAAGGCATAACAGGGGATGAAAGACTTATCTGAATCCGCTGCCCCCGGCAACCTTGGCTCGCCGGGGTTGGATCCTTGTGTCTTCAGCCCCCGGCAGTCTTGGCTTGCCAGGGCCAGGGCGTTGGTTCATCCTCTTTCTCCCAAGCGGCTCAGCAGAAGTGTCCGTGTGCCCTGCGAACCAAAGAAGACAGAAAGACGCGAACTCGACCTCTAGGCTAGGGGTCAGTCGCCGCCAAGCACTACCAACCCTAACCGAGGGAGGGACTTAAACCTAGCATGCATGCTATAACTTAGGGCGCCAGTGCTTCGTTTATTTATGCTCAGGGTCTGTGCCTGGCTTTGTACAGAGGGTTACATGCCTTGTTGGCAAAGCTTGTACAAAAGGTGGCTTGCCGGGAGGCCTAGCAAGCCGCGCCTTATGGGTAAAAGTTGCGAAGATCCTCGATGTTCCAGGAGTTGCTCACTGGGACAGCATCTTTGGTCTCCAGGCGGACTGCGCCGGGCCTGGTGACTCATATTACCCGATAAGGGCCTTCCCACTTCGGCGTCAACTTGTTGGAATTCTTGGCCGACTGAACGCGCCGAAGAACAAGGTCGCCTTCCTTAAAGCTTCGGACATGAACCTTGCGGCTATGGTAGCGGCGCAAGGCTTGCTGGTAGCGTGCTGCTCTCACAGCCGCCCAAAGACGATCTTCCTTTTCAGGAACCCGATCCTAAGCCACATCGATCTAGCATGTAACACATCATATCACTTTGCGGCCTCACGCACGATATTCCCACGGGTTCCACCTTACCTGGCCCGGGACCATTTGAGCCTTTTGGCTCACGTATATGATAGTGTCGCTAGCGTCCATATGACAGAAAACCCGGGCTGACATGACTAGTCGTGAACCCAAAGTGGCACTAACTTACAGGGACAGGCATACATGACCTAGCAAGGAACGTGTCGGTCATCAGCGAGTGAATTCGGGCTGTAGCAACTGGGCTAGTAGGACTCTGGGAATCCGGGCTGTAGCAGGCTAACAGGACTCCGAAAGACACCGCGTGACATTTCCCCGAAGGGACAGACACAGGATCAAAGAAGGACACATGCCAGCCAGTCTAAGTGTTCTGGAGCAGTAGCAACTGGGCTAACAGGACTCCGGTAAACCGGGCTGTAGCAGACCCCCCCCCCCCCCCCCCCCCCCCCCCCCCCCCCCCCCCCCCCCCCCCCCCCCCCCCCCCCCCCCCCCCCCCCCCCCCCCCCCCCCCCCCCCCCCCCCCCCCCCCCCCCCCCCCCCCCCCCCCCCCCCCCCCATATGTGCAAATACAACATGGCATCACAACAAAACTCTACAACTCAAGTACTTGATTTAAAGGCTCCAGAGAGCCATACATAACATGTTCATACAGGTAGGGGTCACATGACCCGACACTCAAGTCATACAAGCATACAAGCACATGCGGAAGCAAATAGTCTGAGTACAGACACTAGAAAGCCAGAAGGCTTCTCGAAGCCTGTCTATCTACATAGGGCCCTCCATGGCCAGGATCACCACCTGGGTGGCTAGTCACTCGTCGACATCAAGGTCTACATAGAACCCATCGGAGGGGGCGGTGTTGTCGTCTGAAAACAGTAATTAAGCAAACATGAGTACAAAGTACTCAGCAAGTCTTACATCAGAACCTACTATACATGCTCGTTCTCAAGAAAGTGGTGGAGTTATTGCAGCAAGCCATCTTTGACTCTTGGCTAATCTATCCTACGAAACACCACTAATAAAATAGTTTTTGGACACGAGTCCACTACTCACAAACAAAATACTCCACCGGGGATCCTCCCTCGTCATCCTACGAGAGGGACATCCTCGGTACTCACACTTATCTTGAGTCTTTTAGTAGTATCCATTAACTTGTCTATGAACTGTATAGGCAACCAAGTAGTCCTTTACCGCGGACGCGGCTATTCGAATAGTTTTATACCCTGCAGGGGTGTACTTCTTCATACACGCTTTCACCACTTATCGCCGTTTACATGACATGTACTCGGCAACCTTCAAGCGGAAGCCCAACGAGGGTGTTGGCCACGGCCTACCTAAACACTCAAGCCTCTAGTCCAGGTTTATCGCCTATCCAGGTTCCATCCGCAGGGAGTCCGGCCGAGGTTTCCACATATGGCCCCGAACGATGTGAACAGAGTTCCCGAGACACCAAACGGGTGACTCGGTACACCGTGCCATGGTGTATCTACCGCAACATAGCCCACCCCTAGGGTCAGTGCTACGCACGGCCGCCAACACATAACCTACAAACACCAGAAACTAATTAGCGTGTCAATCCGGGCTGTGGCAACCGGGCTAACAGGACTCCGGGAACCCAGGCCTTAGCAGGCTAGCAGGACTCCGAAAGGTACTGTCAGGACCCCGATTCCAAGTCACAACGATCTAGTCGGTAACACCTCATATCACATTGCGGCCTCACGCACGGTATCCCATGGGTGTCGCCTTACCATGGCCTGGGACCATTTGCGCCTTTTGGCTCACGTATATGATAGTGTCGCTACCATCCATATGACAGAGAACCCGAGCCGACATGGCTAGTCGTGAACCCAAAGCGGCACAGACCTATGGAGACAGGCATACATGAATCACATCGAGCATGTCGGTCATCAGCGTGTGAATCCAGGCTGTAGCACTGGGCTAACAGGACTCCGGGGAACCCGAGCTGTAGCAGGCTAGGCAGGACTCCGGATGTCACCGCGTGATATTTCCCCGAAGGGACAGACATAGGAACGAGGTGAAACACATGCCGGCCAGTCAAGTCTCCTGAGCAGTAGTGCTGGGCTAGCAGGACTCCGGTGAACCGGGCTGTAGCGGACTACTATGGCTCGAGGAGCACCAGACTACATTTCCCATAAGAAAGGCTGCCAAGGATAAACAACTAGATTGTCGGATCCCACACATCCCCCCCCCCCCCCCCCCCCCCCCCCCCCCCCCCCCCCCCCCCCCCCCCCCCCCCCCCCCCCCCCCCCCCCCCCCCCCCCCCCCCCCCCCCCCCCCCCCCCCCCCCCCCCCCCCCCCCCCCCCCCCCCCCCCCCCCCCCCCCCCCCCCCCCCCCCCCCCCCCCCCCCCCCCCCCCCCCCCCCCCCCCCCCCCCCCCCCCCCCCCCCCCCCCCCCCCCCCCCCCCCCCCCCCCCCCCCCCCCCCCCCCCCCCCCCCCCCCCCCCCCCCCCCCCCCCCCCCCCCCCCCCCCCCCCCCCCCCCCCCCCCCCCCCCCCCCCCCCCCCCCCCCCCCCCCCCCCCCCCCCCCCCCCCCCCCCCCCCCCCCCCCCCCCCCCCCCCCCCCCCCCCCCCCCCCCCCCCCCCCCCCCCCCCCCCCCCCCCCCCCCCCCCCCCCCCCCCCCCCCCCCCCCCCCCCCCCCCCCCCCCCCCCCCCCCCCCCCCCCCCCCCCCCCCCCCCCCCCCCCCCCCCCCCCCCCCCCCCCCCCCCCCCCCCCCCCCCCCCCCCCCCCCCCCCCCCCCCCCCCCCCCCCCCCCCCCCCCCCCCCCCCCCCCCCCCCCCCCCCCCCCCCCCCCCCCCCCCCCCCCCCCCCCCCCCCCCCCCCCCCCCCCCCCCCCCCCCCCCCCCCCCCCCCCCCCCCCCCCCCCCCCCCCCCCCCCCCCCCCCCCCCCCCCCCCCCCCCCCCCCCCCCCCCCCCCCCCCCCCCCCCCCCCCCCCCCCCCCCCCCCCCCCCCCCCCCCCCCCCCCCCCCCCCCCCCCCCCCCCCCCCCCCCCCCCCCCCCCCCCCCCCCCCCCCCCCCCCCCCCCCCCCCCCCCCCCCCCCCCCCCCCCCCCCCCCCCCCCCCCCCCCCCCCCCCCCCCCCCCCCCCCCCCCCCCCCCCCCCCCCCCCCCCCCCCCCCCCCCCCCCCCCCCCCCCCCCCCCCCCCCCCCCCCCCCCCCCCCCCCCCCCCCCCCCCCCCCCCCCCCCCCCCCCCCCCCCCCCCCCCCCCCCCCCCCCCCCCCCCCCCCCCCCCCCCCCCCCCCCCCCCCCCCCCCCCCCCCCCCCCCCCCCCCCCCCCCCCCCCCCCCCCCCCCCCCCCCCCCCCCCCCCCCCCCCCCCCCCCCCCCCCCCCCCCCCCCCCCCCCCCCCCCCCCCCCCCCCCCCCCCCCCCCCCCCCCCCCCCCCCCCCCCCCCCCCCCCCCCCCCCCCCCCCCCCCCCCCCCCCCCCCCCCCCCCCCCCCCCCCCCCCCCCCCCCCCCCCCCCCCCCCCCCCCCCCCCCCCCCCCCCCCCCCCCCCCCCCCCCCCCCCCCCCCCCCCCCCCCCCCCCCCCCCCCCCCCCCCCCCCCCCCCCCCCCCCCCCCCCCCCCCCCCCCCCCCCCCCCCCCCCCCCCCCCCCCTCTGTCTAGGAGTTGCAACTAGTTTCTGGTGTTTGTAGGTTATGTGTTGGCGGCCGTGGGTAGCGCTGACCCTAGGGTTGGGCTGTGATGCGGTAGATACACCATGGCACGGTGTACTGAGTCACCCGTTTGGTGTCTCGAGAACCTTGCACACATTGTTTGGGGCCATTGAGGACACCCCGGCCAGATTTCCTTGCGTATGGAACCCTAATAGGCGATAAACCTGGACTAGAGACTTGTGCGGTTAGTCAGGTCGTGGTCTACACCCACGTCGGCTTTCGCTTGAAGTCTGCCGAGCACATGTCGTGTGCAGACACTAAGTGGTGGAAACATGTGTGACGAAGTACACCCCTGCAGGGTATAAAACTATTCGAATAGCCGCGTCCGTGGTAAAGGACTACTCGGTTGCCTATACAGTTCATAGACAAGTTAATGGTTACTACTAAAAGACTCAAGATAAGTGTGAGTACCGAGGATGGCCCTCTCGTAGGATGACGAGGGAGGATCCCCGATGGAGTATTGTGTTGGTGATTAGTGGACTCATGTGCGAAAACTATTTTACTAGTGGTGTCTCACAGGATAGCTTAGCCAAGAGTCAAAGCTGGCTTGCTGCAATAACTCCACCACCTTCTTGAGAATGAGCATGTATAGTAGGTTCTGTTGTAAGACTTGCTGAGTACCTTTGTACTCATGTTGCTTTAATTATTGTTTTCAGACAACAACACCGCTCCCTCCAATGGGTTTTATGTAGATCTCGACGTCGTTGAGTAACTTGCCACCCAGGTGGTGATCCTGGCCATGGAGGGCCCTATGTGGATAGAAAGGCTTCGACAAGCCTTCTTTCTTTCTAGTGTCTGTACTCAGGATATTTGCTTCCACATATGCTTGTATGCTTGTATGACTTGAGTGTCGAGTCATGTGACCCCTACCTGTATGAACATGTTATGTATGGCTCTCTGGAGCCTTTAAATAAAGTACTTGAGTTGTAGAGTTTTGTTGTGATGCCATGTTGTATTTGCACATATCGAGCATATTGTGTGTATGATTGAAATGCTTGGTATGTGTGGGATCCGACAATCTAGTTGTTTATCCTTGGCAGCCTCTCTTATGGGGAAATGTAGTCTAGTGCTCCTCGAGCCATAGTAGTCCGCTACAGTCCGGTTCACCGGAGACCTGCTAGCCCAACACTACTGCTCAGGACACTTGACTGGCCGGCATGTGTTTCACTTTGTTCCTATGTCTGTCCCTTCGGGGAAATGTCACGCGGTGACATCCGGAGTCCTGCCTAGCCTTCTATAGCCCGGGTTCCCTAGAGTCCTGTTAGCCTAGTGCTACAGCCGGGATTCACAAGCTGTTGACCGACATGCTCAATGTGATTCATGTATGCCTGTCCCCATAGGTCTGTGCCGCTTTGGGTTCACGACTAGCCATGTCATCCCGGGTTCTCTGTCATATGGATGCTAGCGACACTATCATATACGTGAGCCAAAAGGCGCAAACGGTCCCGGGCCATGGTAAGGCGACGCCCATGGGGATACCGTGCGTGAGGTCGCAATGTGATATGAGGTGTTACCGGCTAGATCGATGTGACTTGGAATCGGGGTCCTGACATGCCTGCTCGCTTGACATGTCGCATGACGGGTGTCATATGTGGGTTGGGCAGTACCCTACAACTACTCCATCAGGCAAGCAGCCCCATTGATCATATCGATACAATCCCATGTTCTCGCTTCTGCTCTCACTTACTGCATTAAGACAACAACGTTTCAAACTGCTGTGTGCTGCGGTAGTTGAACCCTTATCCTCTGCATGACCTGTCAGTGCCACAGTAACTAGATGAAACCCACTAGCATGTGTAGGAGTTGATTGAGCCATGTTTGTGTTTCCTACCTTGTTATGCCTGCTATGCTTAGAGTTGTGTCAGGTTGGGTTCATCTGGCTGATGGGCTAGAGTGAAATGATTATGTCGGTAATGTGAGGGATGTGTTGAACATGTTTTGTTAAAGGTATTGATGAGAGGCCATGTAGGAGTACATGGTGGGTTGTTTCATTGATGCCGTCCATAAGAAATGAGTTTTGTATGCGTGATTTAAGATTCAACTACTACCACACATTGGGCCCTGAAATAAGACCCCGCTCGACTTACTGACCCCTCTCGTCCT